>JARHVA010005821.1:687500-740000 GCA_037957365.1 Torreya grandis | reverse complement strand
TATAACTATTCAAACTATCCATTGAGGATTAAATGTAGAGACAATAGGGCCATGGGTGATTGAAACTATAGGTAAAAACATAAGAGGGGTAAAACTCAATAGATTTATGAGTAAGGGGCCCTTATCATATGAGTCACCTATGATAGGTGATTTGGCCTTGAGTGCCTATAATCTCAGAACGTTTACCTATTGTAGCTCCTCCTCATCTACCTATTAAGTTTAATGGGTCTATGGTATGTCCTTAGGCTTCCTCTAGTATGTCTTTAGTTTTCTCCCTCTGTGGACCTATGGACTATGATGGAAGAGAAAAGGTAATAATGCTTAGCAGGAGGCTAAATTAGCTAGTATTTCCTCTTGATCTAAGGAATCCAAACATATAACCCTAACTTCCATTAGTGTTTCCAATTTTACTTATAATTATGCATTATCTACAACTATATTTATCTCCTTATTTAACTCTTGATTGACCCTAATCAGTTCAACTAATGAGGGTTTAACTAGGAGCACTTATGTTTGCTCTTTTGTTGAGGTAGGTAATTTTTCTTCCTCAGCTTGTTTTTTTATTCATATCCACTGAGTGGTGCCTCAAATACAAACTATTTTTGGTCTTGAGGTTGGATTTGATATTTTTGGGATTAGGACCCTTACCTTATAGCTATTGTGATGTCTTCCCACTCTAGAAATCTAAGGATCTCCATTCTCTAAGAGGCAAAATTTAGAACATATATTCATTGAGTGTCAAGGATGATTATTCTTGAATTAGTCTCAGTAAGTCCTAATTTATCCCTACATTAGTATCCCTTTCTCATACCTCATTATCATATTTAGAATTCAATAATAAAAATTAATGATTTATTGTCTCATGCTTGTATTCAAGGTCGACAGTGTGAATTTTCTTTTGGACCTTTCTATGAAGGTCCCAATTTTTGTGAGGAAGGGTGGGAAATGCATAGACATTCTTAACATTACCAACCTCTCTAAAGTATTTGTGAATGGTGCAATACATTTTCCCAATGGTTACATGAGACCCATGGAAGATGGCCTTTTTATTTTTTGTAAGTTCTTCATTTATGTTGTTTAAAATTTGATGAGCAATTTCCTGTTCAACCACCTTGTATGGAATAAACTTTAAAAGCTAAGGAGGATCTATTTTATGGCCTACCACCATGATCACTATGAAACCTAAATATATCTAGTAATCTCCAATTTTATTAGCCAGTGTCTAGGCTATGTTTGGGGAAATTCTTGGTAATGTCTCATCATGAATAGCCATCCATAATTGAGTATAAAAGTCCTTGGAAATCTTGATTATGTTCCTTGAATTTGAATAAATATGTGCAAAGATGTAATAGTCAAATATCCTCTTTTTTATGACCTTGGCATTAAGCTCCCATAGGACTCCATTATGTCTATACATAGTGCCCATGACCACATCTAGTAGATAGGACATTATGTATAAAGTTACCCCTAACGGTTGTTTGTCCTTTAAAATAATCTATTCCTAGAGGCATGTACTAATGATTTCTCCCAATGTTTAGGTACGCTCTAAGGTAGTCAGAAGGTCTAGAATGGGAACCCATTTTAGGTGTGCATAGTAGATATTAGCATGAACAAAGAGCTTGTTTAGTAGTATTATCCATACGTAGATTCCCATTTTGAAATTGGTAATAGGGACTAGGCTCTTGGGATATTCTTTCTAGGTGAATTTATCCCTGGGTAGTAGCCATTTTTAAAGAGCTCACTCTAGATATTTTTCCTTTTCCATGTAGCTACAATATGTAAATCATATGTAACATCTACAATAGGCAAGATTAAACACCTATTGAATACTTTTTTGAATATGTATGAAATAAAATTGTCATTATCTACATAATGCAAATAACCGCCATCCATGATTCTTCCTTTGAAGAATAGACTCCATAACAAATAGATGTATGGCATCACTTCTAGTTTTACAATGGCATAGTTTAAGTCCTAGCACTTGAGCGAGAATAAGTCTTTTATCAACTACTTATCCTTAGTCACTATGTCTTCTTCTAGTGCAAACATATCAACATCTTTGATTGCTTTCCATAATCAAAGATTTAATACTTTCATAGTCCATACAGTAATAGAAAAGTTTTTGGGATAAACCATGATAGATTTTTGTTGCTTCTCAATGTTTCGGATCCACACCTATGATCCTTCATTAGGAGAAAAAATAAAATAAAATGATAAACAATATGACCTTGCATTCTATAAAAGTTGTGGAAAAATGGAAATTTTTAAAAGATTCTAAAAATAAATTAGACATTACAAAATATTTCCAAATTTTAAAAAGGCAAACAACCAAAAGGAAGTTTCCCAAAAATTTGCTAACAATTTTAAGAAATGTTGATAATATAACAATTTTAATTAATATTTTAATATTTAATTATATTTAATGTTTTTATTAGTAAAAAGAAATATTACTATTTTCATTATTATCATGTATATAATAAATATTCATATTATTTTTATATATTATTATTTGTAATAAATTTAAATGTATTTAATATCAAATTTTTAAATCTGTAATATTATTAGATAATATTTATAATTAATATTATTAATAGAACAAATTATAAATTATAATCAAATTGAAAACTATAAAATAAGATAAAAACTAAAAACGAAATAAATTTTTAAACATCATGAAATTATATAAATTCAAATAACTAGTGAAAATGATATCAAGGAAAAAAATTAAACTGAAACTAAAGAATACAAAGAGAAAATACAGCACTCCAAAATCTATGGTATACTAATAATATTATTATTAATAATTATTATAATATATGTAATAATTATTATTATTAAAAATAATATAAAGGTTACTACCACCAATATTATCCTAATATTTAAAAAACATATTAAAGAAATAATAAATTTAATAATTATTATTAAAAAATGAAAATAATGATATTTGTTATAATATTGTGAAAAATTACTATAAGTATTTAAAGGATAAAGACCAAACAAAAAAAACAAAAAAAAACAAAAAAGTCACCTATAAAACCTGGAAATTCAAGAACACAATCTATCTATTCTAAAACTACAAGAAAAATGAAGACCATAAACGACAAGAAAGAAATAAATAGAGAACAAATAAAGTGTGAAACCAAAAAGTAACTCATGATGGTTAATAGCTACTAAAATATGAAATACTAAACCCAAAAATTAAGTAAAAGAAGTAAATAAATAATAAATTAAAGGTACTTTTCAAGAAAAAAAGGTTCAAGTATAAGAGACACCTACCCACGGTAAAAAAAAAAGTGCTAAGAAGGAAATCCTAACTTTTGTAAATAAGGAGCTTCCATGCATGACTAATACCTAACCCTTCATCTCTATTTAGATTGTTAGGATGTCTCAAAATTTCAATGGCCTCCCTTATCTTACACTTTTGGAGGTGATCTTTTGCAACAATGACTCTAGCTTCTTCAATGTTGATTGAATGTTTTGTCTTAAAGTAGTGTTTTATAAGAGCTGATTTTTATTTTCTTTCAAGATGAATAGTAGTGGCATGCTCTCTAATTATAGTTATAACCTACCTAAATGTCTCTCCTATGTGAGGTGTGCCACATGAAAAATCAACTACATAGACTCCACTTCTAAGGTTAGGATCCATAGGGTCTTTGACAAAACCTAAGGACATATGCATCTTATTAAAAGGAATGAAAATGGAGTCAATATTCTAGGATTTTAGAATTCTATCTATTTTGTTTGAAATGTCTTCAACATATGGTAGATAAGCAACCAGTCTCTTTATTAAGGAATTATTACTCTCCTTGTTACCAAATTTATCTTTTACCTATTTTATAGCTTTGGTAATTTGTTTACCTGTGTAACCATTTAACTTGAAAAATATATTTAGGTGCTCAATTTCTTGATCAATGTGATCTTCATCATAGATTTTTTAATCTCTATTGACCAAAGTTTTGAGAGCACCTACATTTTGAGTTGGATGATGACGAGATGATGCATGCAGGTAAAGGTCAGTGTGAGTAATTTTTCTATATACATTTCTTCCTAATGAGCCATCATCTTTTCATGATAAAAAGACATCTAAAAAAGGAAGTTTATTATATGTCTCAATTTCTTTGGTGAACTTTATGCTAAGAATTAGAATGTTAAAGTAGTGATGAAATTCTTCAAGACTTTGTAGTCCATGTTTCCAACATAAAATTGTGTCATCTACATATCTTTTCCACCATTTAGGTTGAAGTGGAAAGGAATGTAGGGCATTATCTTCAAATTGATGCCCTGCACTCCTTTCCACTTCAACCTAAATGGTGGAAAAGATATATAGATGACATAGATTTATGCTAGAAACATGGGTTACAATGTCTTAAAGAATTTCATCACCACCTTAACAGTCTAATTCCTAGCATAAAGTTCACTAAATAAATTTATATAGACAATAAACTTGTTTTTTATATGGTATTTATAATGAAAAAAGTATGGCTCATTAGGCAAAAATGTATATATAAAAAGTACTCACACTGACCTTCACCTGCATGCATCATCATCAAACTTAAAAGGTAGGTGTTCTCAAAACTTTGATCAATATAGCTTAGAAAATCTATGATTAATACCACATTGATCAAGAAATTGAGAACCTAAAGAGAGTTTTCAAGTTAAACGGTTACATTAGGAAACAAATTACCAAATCTATAAAATAGGTAAAAGAGAAATTTGGTAAAAAGGAGAGTAATAATTCCTTAATAGAGAGACTAGTTGATTATCTACCATATGTTGAAGGCATTTCCAAAAAGATAGATATAAATCTAATATTCTATAATATTGACTCCAATTTCATTCCTATTAATAATCTACGTATGTCCTTAAGTTCTATCAAAGACCCTATGGATACTAACCTTAGAAGTGGAGTCTATGTAGTTGATTGCTCATGTGGCACACCTTACATAGGAGAGATAGGTAGGTTGGTTAGAACCAAAATTAGAGAGCATGCCATTGATATTCATCTTGAAAGAAAATAAAAATTGGTTTTTGTAGAACACTCCTTTAAGACCAAACATTCAATCAACATTGATGAAGCTAGAGTCATTTTTGCAAAAGGTCACCTCCAAAATCATAAGATAAGGGAGGCCTTTGAAATATTGAGGCATCCTAAAAATATAAATAGAAATGAAGGGTTAGGTGTTATTCATGCATGGAAGCCTATTATTTACAAAAGTTAGGATCTCCTTCTTAGCCTTTTTTTTGTATTGTGGGTAGGTGTCTCTTGTACTTGTAACTTTTTTCTTGAAAAGTACCTTTAATTTATTATTTATTTACTTCTTTTATTAAATTTTTGGGTTTAGTGTTTCATATTTTAGTAAATCTTAACCATCATGAGTTATTTTTTGGTTTCACACTTTATTTGTTCTCAATTTATTTCTTTCTTGTCATTTATGGTCTTCATTTTTCTTGTAGTTTGAGAATAGATAGATTGCATTCTTGAATTTCTTGGTTTTATAGGTGACTTTTTTTTTTTTTTACTTTATTTTATTAGGTTTTAATCCTTTAAATATTTATATTGATTTTTCACAATATTATAGAAAATACCATTATTTTTACCATTTTAATAATTATTTTAAATTTATTATTTCTCTAATATGTTTTTAAAATATTAGGATAATATTGATAGTAGTAACCTTTATAATATTTTTAATAATTATTATTATTACATATATTATCATAATTATTAAGAATAATAGTATTAGTATATCATATAATTTGGAGTAGTGTATTTTCTCTTTGTATTCTTTAGTTTCAGTTTTAAAAATTTCCTTGATATCATTTTCACTGGTTGTTACTTGAATTTCTATAATTTCATGAGGTTTACAAATTTATTTCATTTTTAGTTTTTATCTTATTTGATAGTTTTCAATTTGATAATTTTATTAAACTTTATTATTTATTATAATAATAATATTAATTATAAATATTATCTAATAATATTATTATAATATTAAAGATTTAAAATTTTGATATTAAATACATTTAAATTTATTAAAAATAATAATATATAAAAATAATATGAATGTTAATTATATAAATAATCATAATGAAAATATTAATAATTATTTTTAATAATAAAAATATTAAATATTAAAAAATTAATTAAAATTGGTTATATTATCTGCATTTCTTAAAATTGTTAAAAAAATTTAGAGAAACTTCCTTTTGGCCATTTTCCTTTCTAAAATTTGGAAAACTTTTTACAACAATTAATTTATTTTTGGAAGCTTTTAACAACTGCAATTTTTATAAAATTTTTATGGAATGTAAGGTCATGATGTTCCTCATTTTATTTTATTTTTTCTCCTGATGAAGGATCACAGGTGTGGATCCAAAACATTGAGAAGAAATAAAATCCTAACATAATTTATCCCAAAAACTTTTATGTTGCTTCCCATAATGTTGAATATTTCAATTAATGCCCCTCAAACTTAGTAGGCTTGAACATAGTATCAAGATATTTTATAGGGTCCTTGATTAAGAACCTAAATGGTGTTGGGGCTATCCTGTAAGTCATAGAAGATGATGCCATGGTAACTATGTTGAGTACTAGCATATCACAAGCTTTTGATAATGGTGTTTCTTCACTTAGTTGAATCTCTCAAGTCACAATTCATTGTGATAGCAGTTAAGGATATTGGGATTACTTAAAGCTAAAATCTAATTGAGCTCAAAGGATTGAATGATGTGAACTTAGTTGGGGGATTGATGTAAATACTTGAGATCTCTTGCATTGATTTTTTGTTGATGCACCATTACTCATGAACATCTATGAGATCATCACCTTCATTAAATTTTAATTTGATAACCTTATCCTAGTGTGCATGCCACGTAGTATTCTTTATCATGCAGGGTGCCATGGTGTAACCTAGTTATCACTAACAATCATCACAAAGGAGAAGAACCATGTACCTATCACTAAGGTTAGGATGGGGTTTCACGTTGGAATGGACCTATTAAATAGACTTTATGGTTTCCTAATTATCCATTTTATTCACCTATAATGGGTTCCACTTTTGGACATGTTGATAACCTCGACCTTAAATTTTACCCTAGGGAAAATTATTAACATCAAGCTATGGATAATAGGTTTTACATAAGGATAAGTTGCCTAGGGTGACCCATAGTGCATGTATACATTTCCCATTACCATGACCAAAAGATATGAAAATAATCCTTGCCTATGATAAGGATGAACTTGAAGATACCCTTGAATTCCAAATGAAAATATAGAATGGATAAGATGGAATTCTCCATCATGCTACAATAAATTTACACCCAGTAAAATAGAATTAAAAAATATATATCTTTCTTGTGAAACATTCAGATTTCATTTGAATAGATATGATAACCTTGAATGTTTGGATTGATACATAGATATAATTTGGTCATTAGAATACAAAATATGTTGAAATAAAAACATGAACAAGGGGCAACAAATTCTTCTACTTTCTAGCATGTAAACATGTATTCAATATACCCTATAATCATGACATAAAAACATTTATGAAAATAAGACAAGCAAGGGAAACGTATTTATATGCATATTTGAATAAGGATATACAATTACTCATAATAGTGGATAAAAATAAGATCAAACAAAATCTTGATACACTTTTGTTGGCACAAACTTCTAATAAGATACATGATGAATTCTCTACATGGTATATTTCCTCTAGCAATTATGCATTGAACATTCCTGTAGAGCTTTGTGAAATTGGGGATGCTTATATAAAATTAATAAATATGAATGAAATAGGGCTGAATTCTATAATTTATTAATTTGTAAAACATAATGAGGTTATAATGAATGATGCTTTGTCAATTTATTTTGATCCAAATAACCCTCAATGTATTATCGAATTAAAAAAAGTTATTGAAGATATGATGGAGAAAAAAATCATAAGGTTAAAAATTATATATGGTCAACAAATAATTATAATAAACGAAGAATTCTTTTAGAGGATGAATGCAATTCATTGTCATTGAGAAAAAAATATTCTGTTATAAGGGCAAGATTTCTAAAAACTTATACTATGTTCCATATTGTTCACAAAATATGTCATCAATGTAATGAAGCTAATGAAATAATTTATAAAGCTTCATTTGTAGAAAGATTTTGATTTTCACGTGACCTTAACTAACTGAGAGGTTAAAATAATATTGAAATAGGAAGAAAAATATGGAAGAAATATATGAACAAGATAGACACTTGTTCACACAAATGAATTGTTTAGCAGAACTGTAGGAGAGAAAATGCTTTCTTTTCATGGAACAACCCATTTGGGATAATTTTGATAAGGAATTTAATTATTTGAAAGTGGTACTTTACCTAGTTCAAACAAACAAGATTTAATTACTATTATTACAATAATACTTAGAAATATTCAAGGGCTTTTAGACAAACAAAAAATATAACTAACAGATTTATTCGAAAAATGGTCTATTTCCTTCTTGAAAACCCCTAATTACAACAACATGGACACTTGGTGCAAAAAGGTGAAGATGGAAAGTAACATATTATCAAAAATTATAGATTATTTCACCACTAATGATTTGACACTACCATTAGAATAAATAATCGCACCTAAAAAGGTAATGGAGCATTATATAATTTCTACAAAAATATTTGACAATTTGTGTGTCTTGAATGAAGGTATTTCAAAAAAATAAAAAAATTCAGGGAAGCATTAATATCCTAATTCAATAAGCATATTGAGAAAATATATGGATAGTGATGGAGGTCATCTTCCTAAGATAGATACATAAATATTCAGCTACCACTACGGCCCCCTATGTCTTTGGTGATCCATTTTAAAATATTTTAGTGTAATGTTCATTGTTGGTGTGAATGTTTATTTGATAATTATTGATTTTTTAAATATTATTAAATTTTTTAAGGAAGAACACCTTCACATATTTCTTTAGGCATTGATATATAAAGTTATTGTTGGGGCTTTTGATGTATTCCTCATTCACAAACTTGATTTTTTTTTGGAATTCATAACTCTCTCATAAATTTGTGCATTGGTGATTTTCATTACATGTAAAAAATGGGTGTCAACCTTTGGGGTCCAGATAGTGATGGATTCAATTGGACTCATATTACAAGTATCAAAAAATTTTAGGATTCCACTCATTTTTAGCTTGAAGATTTCATCTTCCATTCACAACAAAGTAAATATGAGGAAGGTGTTGACATCAATAAAAAAGTACCAAATTTTCAAATGATTAGTTCACACAAAATAGGAAGGCCATTCAAAAATGTAACAGATAACTTCTTTTGGGAGATAATTACCTTTACTTTCAATCATTTAGATACATGTGATGTGCTAGGGGTATATATAAGAGATAGATTGGTGTGTGATTTTATGAAATTTCAAAGGAATTTATTTTACATTACATAAATTAAAGAACAAACAATTTTTAATGTTCAATTTCAAAATTATTTGACAAATTTAGAGCCATCAATACAAGAACAACCTCTTCAATCAATACCAGGTGCATAACATTTTTTATTTGTTTTATAATCATGATTTATTTTTCAAATATAACATCTTAACAATCTTTTAGTGTGTATGCATTATTTTTCACACCTAATAGCTTAGCAATATTTCAATGTGTAACACTAATGGCATTACATGCAAGTGAAGAAATAGTAATAATAATGAAAAATCAAATCAATGAACATGAAACATTGCAAGTTAAATAAGGTAAGATAAGATCATGCATACATTTAAAATTATACAATTTTTTATTTATCAACTATTTATAATGCTGACAAAATGCTTCTTCATTTGTTTATGTCTCCATTAAAATAATTCACAACACAGCTCTATAACTTTATGTCTCCAACATAACAACCCATTACATATCTCTATAGCTTGTTGCCTCCATGAAAACAACACAAGGTAAAACTCTACAAGACACATTTTTTAAATACAAATATTAAATCAATTGATGATGAAAATTTTCATTTATTACATTATATAACACCTTGTAGGGAATAAAGAACCAAAGGTTCAACGAAAGAGTGCACATGTACAAACTACAAAAAGGCAAAAAAAAATGTGAAAACCCCTTTCAATAAATGTATGATTATAAAATTTCATACACTAGCATATATTAATTATATTTATTTATTAAACACATTGCAACTGATTTTTTCTTTATGGATAAGATATTATAGATGAAAATAAAATATAGACTTGTATTAGCTTTAAATTTAGCAGTGTGGGTTCATTTTATTGTTGTGTTGACTTGAATGTGGTTTTATTTACCCATTAAAATGTTGTTTACATGCTGAACTTACCCAATTTAAAATAACACACCATGTGTTATAATGTGTCTTCAATACAATAAATTTTGATGTTGAGTATCCATGATCTTTATCAATATAAAAACAACTTCTTTGAATGGACATAAATATTATGATTGTGATAAATTTGATGAAGAATAAATTTCATATTAATAATATTTATATTAAAAGGGAATATATATATATATATATATTATAGAAGTAATTGGATATATATGCATATTTTAGATATAAGAATTCTTTGATATAAGGAAATAAATGAATAAATTATATTGTGTTAGAAAAAATAATATTTATATTGATTTAAATAGTTTTTAATTTGATGTGTCTTATTGGAAGTATATGAAGGGGGTTCAACTATATATGTATATTCATTTGAAATTAGTGATTGTGAACTTTTTCTTAGAATGAATAAATCATATTTTGTTTTTAGTGATGGGATGTATAAACATATAAATATGTATTGGTATTTATAAGAATAACTAATACTTTCATTAATGTAAGAATATATATGTTGGTTGATCAATTTTAAATTCCTATTAATGTCTATGAGAAATGAGTTATGGTAAAATTGGATTGTTTCAGAATATGATCAAGTTATGGTTAAGTTATAAAGATTCATTATAAACATGTATATATTTATGTATGATACAAAATAGGCAATAGAAATGGTACATCCATGTATAATGAGTAAAGTTACATGCACTTAAGAATGTATATATTTTATATATATTCTTATATGAATCTTTATAATATTTAAGGAAATTCAAAAAAAATGCATCAAATGAAATGCATTATGTTTATATGTTACAATATGAAATGCTAATCAAAAGTGCATCAATGATCAATCTAACATGTAAAACATCTTATTAGAAAATTTCCATGTTATATTTATTATAATATAATATTGTTAATAAATGATTTATTTCTTTTTCAACAAATTGAAGACATTTCAAAGGAGGAGCTAAAACTGACTTCTAAAAAACTATTGATTTTGGGGTTGGATGATATATTATTTGTTGTGAACAAAATAAAAGATATGCAAATGAATGATATGAGAAAAAAATATTATAAAATATAAAATATATTATACTACATTTGAGATCATTCCAAAGAAATTTTGAAGGTGGAACTATAGTATTTTTCTCATATTGTCATTTGGTCAATGATAGAGGCCAATCATTTGAGGCTACTCCTTCAAGCTATAGGTTACATAAGTTCAAATTTCATGTTTGTTTGGGAAAAAATATATTTTAAGCCCTTCAAATATAAACATAAATAAATTTGATGAAGTTATATATAAAGGGACCTTTGGAGATGATTTTTCAATTACCAACATGGTGTTCATTGATTTTAATTCTCAAAATTGTGTTACAAATCAAAAATTTAAAATGGGTTATTTTACATCAAGTAGATATACTAGATATAGAAGTTGGAAAGATGAAAAGGATTAGAGAATAAAAATGACATCTATCATCACATTCTTGGTAAAAAGTATAAAATCCATGCCAACATTTGTGAATCATTATTTTGAAGGATGTAACTTTACCATATGATTATTTCAAGTGTATTTATTAATTATAAACTATAATTCGAGTAAACATTATTATCAATTTCATACAAATCAATTCTAAATTATTTCAAATGTAGTTCAATTTATTGATTTTAATTTATTAATGCTTTGATCTTATTAAGTGAAATTTGATTTATAATTGGAGATGCCTTGAAAGTATTGAATCAATTCCAAGTTTCAAAGCTAATCCCCTTGCAGGTGGATACTCCATCAGTTTATCTTGAAATTATCCAAGTTGATCCATTAGTATATTAACACCTGCTCATGAAGATCTTCCTTATGAACAACAAATAATTATGAAGTCTCTCTCTCCTTAAATTTTTTTGTTGATGTCAAATAAGTTACCTTGGACTCATGCAAACCTTTAAAAACTTGATGATAATGTAGTTTTAGTCCCTATGTTTCCTTGGTTCCAAAATTGAATGGTTATCCATCAAACCTCACATATTTTTTATGACTAAGCAACCCTAGGAAAAATCAAATGGGATTATATTAGTAGATGAACTAATTGTTTATTATGTTTTCATCCATAATTTATCCTTTAGGTATATTTCTTAATTTGTTTCATTCTACTAATAGGGTTCTAAGATGAAAACCTAATAGGAAATCTATTTGTCCTTTGCTTATTCTAAGAATAAGTAATCATATATATATATATATATATATATATATATATATATATATATATAAAATAAAATACCAATCATGGGCATGCTCAAGGTATGTACTATAACCCTTAAAGGTATAACAATACCCTTCAAATAATATCTTAGAAGATACCTTGAAGGATAATCAAAGGTACCTTGAAGGTATCTCCTAGTAGATACCTTTTAAACATGTATAAGGCCCTAAGGGTACCCTTAAAATTATTAAAACTCCCTTAAAGGTATCTCATATGACCTATATATATTCCTCTAGTAGTTTTCAAAGGGATTCTATTTTATCACAAATTGTGTGCCCTTGGGTGCACAGTGTGAGCATTTTTTGTGTGCTCACCCAATCTTTTATTAGCTGATTCAACAATGGATTGAGTTTTTTTTCCTTATACATTACTTGATCACTAAGTACTTTCATAACTAGAGAAAAAAATTATCATTGATGACCTTCCTAACCTTAGCCATTTAATTTTCTTCTTCCACTTTCTCCTCATGCAGTCAAAAAAATTTCCATTCCAAGTCTGAAGCCTTATTCTCAATGGATTATTTGAATTTATTTGATCTTTAAATTTACTTGGACAATGGTAGCTTTGAAACATCCAAATATGTCTCCATGTAAGTGGGATAAATCATAATGGATGTGGTTAAAACTATGGCAAGAGCTGGTATAAATTGAGCTAATGGAAGCAAGAAAGTGGTGTGGCAAGATGATCTGGTAGGGACATCCCACAAATGTTCGGTAGATGGTTGAGACTTTGATAGTGGAGTATCCTCTGGTGAACCTGAATGGTTCATATTCTTTTGGTATGTTACATGTTCTACTTCTACCTTTTCTTTTGCAATTCATGCCTTAGCCTCAACTTGAGGCTTGGCTATGACCTCAGCCTGAATTTAGACTTGCTCCTCAAACTTGGATCTGGACTCAATTTTGGCCTTGGCATCTAACTAAACCATATTTTTAGTTTCATCCTCCACTTTAACTTTGGCATCAGCCTCAATTTTTTCCTTGGTAGTATGTGCCTCTACTTTGTGCTTGGCTTCCTCCTCTTTCTAGTGTCATTCTTTGGCAACTTTGTATCATGCCTCTTATTCTTTTTCTTTTTTTTTTGGCATATATTTCTCTCATGTGCATTGATTTTAATGCCATTGTAAGTTACTAATGCATGCTTCCCCAAATATTTCATGACATCCTATGGAATTTGAGGGTACAACCTGATCAAAGTTAGAGACTTAATCCATCATGTGTTAAACCACCCCATTTTCTCATAATATTGCCCAATATTTATCCATGTGATGCCTACAAGGGAATTAGTAGGTAAAAAATTTATAATAACAAATTGTACAGGGCCTAGTGGGGACTTCCATTATGTGAAGCATAATAACAAAACCAAATTTAGTAGATATTAGAAATTTTTCCAATCTCTTTAAATGGGTTGACTACCTACGTACAAGTGTTATTCCTCATATTTAAATGCATTGGATTCCTACACATGAGTGTTCTTGATCATCCTCATATTCTAGATACCTTGATGGCCTTGTGATACCTTTAAGATAACATTTTTCTGAGTGCGTAGGGCCAGGGCTATATCTAGTGGTGAGTGCCAAAGATGAAACTTGTTGATTAAATACTTCATGCATTAGTCTAATTATTAGTAGAATTTGATTCTACAGAACTATCTCATTGAGGCATAGGCAAAGGGTCAGTATAATGATTTCATGTGTCCTAGTAACAAAAAATTTGTTAAAGGATCAATCGGTCTGAAGGCCCAGAAAGGTGACACATGTTTAAACTAGTCCAATATATTTAAAATGATATATGCCCAAATGGTTTGAAATAGTCCAATTTATTTGGAATATAGAAAACATATTTATGGATAAAATATTCTCCACTCCATTTTAGTGGGTATAAGTCCAAATTATTTGAAATATCCTAATTTAATTGAAATGATCTCTACCCAAATAGTTTGAAATAGTCTTATTTATTTGGAATATAGAAAATTTATTTTTAGATAAAATTTTCTCCACTCCACTTTAGTGGGTATATGTCTAAATTATTCAAAAGAGCCAAATTTATTCAAAACAATATATGCCCAAATGCTTTGAAATAGTCCAATTTATTTGGAATATAAGAAATATATTTTTGGATAAAATTCTCTCCACTCCACTTTAGTGGGTATAAATCCACATTATTTAAAATAGCCCAATTTATTTGAAATTATCTATGCCCAAATGGTTTGAAATATTCCAATTTATTTTGAATATAGAAAAATTATTTTTGGATAAAATTTTCTCCACTCCACTTTAGTGGGTATAAGTACAAATTATGTGAAATAGCCCAATTCATTTGAAATGACTTATGACCAAATGGTTTGAAATAGTCCAATTTATTTGGAATATAAAAAAAAAATTGGAGAAAATTTGTCTCCACTCCAATTTAGTGGGTATAAGTCCAATTTATTTAAAATAGTCCTTGTTATGTGGCCTATAATGATATTCATGGAGAGAAGGAGGAAGATTGTAAAGAGGGACAATGAGTGGCAAAATATATTATTATGTATGAATATCAAGGAGGATATTAATAAGTTCATGATGAGTGAACAATTTGGTAGACAAAGGAAGGTGAACAACACCTTGAGGAAAAGGAGATAGTCATAGAGGAGGATAATGAGATTAGTATTTGTTATCAACAAGGAGGATTGATGTTGGGAGAATAAGAAGAGTCTCAAGAGGAAAATTGTCTCATTGGAGATATGAGTTAAGAAAGTATATAAGGAGTAGTGATAAGGCAAAGAGCACTTAAAAAGGATATATATCCTCCAATGTTTACTAATAATTATGATTTTTAGTGTGTTTATGCAGGTTTTCAAACTAATTTTCCATATGATGGAGTGTCTAGATTGACATATGAGGGATATTAGGTCCAAGCACAAAATATGGCACAAGATATGAATGAGAATAATGAGGTAAATGAGTTGATATGGAAATATATGATGAAATAAGTTGAATTTGAACTGTCAGAGCTCTAAAATCAAAGTGAAAATAAAGTGGAAGCTATTCAAAAAATAGAAGAGGCAAAATTAAAAACTAGAGAGAAGAAGATTGCAAAGGAAAGTAATATGTTGCCTATAGGAACACTTCATAAAATTATAATTATAGGTAATGTAAGGTAAAAATATCAAAAATAATAATTGATTTACAATAAAAGAGACAAGAGAGATCAAATTAATGAAGACAAGAAAGATAAGAGATTCTCATATGAGGAACCTAGAGTTGAGATTCAAGGCACTAGAAAGGAAGATGATAATACGTAGTAATCCAAAAAGAAAGAGATTGATGATTGGTAGGAATATATGGTGGTTGTTATGATAAATATATTAAGAGGATACAAGAAGGATATTAAGGAGATGGGAGAGATGCGTAGACGGTCTTGAAAGGAGAATGCAATATTAAGAGAGAGAAGCCAAGACAATAATTTTCTTGAAGAGATTAAAAATTATCATAAAATTAATTTGGTATGTATTAATTAAGATGTTTTAGGTATGGAGAGGGGAGATAAGGAGTCACTCCATGATAACATGAATGGAAGAAACAAGGAAGTACAAGAGCTCATGATTGATAAGAAAGAGGAAAAAATAGCCAAGAAGGCAAGTTGATGGAGTATTTAAAATTGGTGGAGGACAAGATCAGTCCAAAAGTGATTAAATAAAAGACCAAAATAAGATTATCATGGAGAAATCAAAGATAAGATAATCTTATCCTAATAATTAGTTCCATTCAAGTCAAAGGCAAAGCAACACTAAGTACACCAAGGGATGGAGAGTAAAGACTCATGGTAGGAGAGCCACAAGAAGGATAACGAGAGATCAAGTAGGGTAAGGAGATATTCCATTTGAATATAAATTTTGAAATTTAATTGGTTCAAGTTATAAATGATAAGGATAAGAGGAAAGGTTTCCAAATAGTGTTGTGCTATGAAGAATTTGAACTAGTTAAGAAAGTGTCATTGCAAGAAGAGCAAGGAGATGATGAGAACATTCACCATAAGAAGTGGGGTATCATGAAGAAGAAATAAAATAAAATGAAAAATAAATTATTGTAAGATTTAATTAGTAATAGATTAATAGTAAATTATTATAATAGAAGAACAAAAGTGAAGGCATTGCCAAGGATATATACCAATAAAGAGTGTATGAACAGGCCATGACAAGTGAGGAAGAAAGAAGCTATGAAGTAGGATCAGGAGTGAATAATAGGAAAAAACCATTTGGGATAGATTATTATGAAGATAAATTAGATATATAATGGATATAATATTAAGAATACAAATAAATATAGAGGATCATGTACTTTATGGAGGTAGAAGATGAGTTGGCAAAGAAGCAAAGCAAGGAAAGAAAGTAAAGATAGAAGGTCAAGCTAAAAAGAGAATAGGAAGATAAGAGGATAAACATAAAGAGGATCTTACAATATCATCATATAAATAATTGTAAATCAAGGAAGAATGTAATGGTCACTACGTAGTGAACAAAGGTCATATATTAATGGTCACTACAATATATCTTACAATATCATCATATATATCTTACAATAGAATATCACTATTAAATCAAGGATATAGATTAATGGTCACTATGTAGTGAAAAAAGGTGAAGTCATTGCCAAGGAATATTTGATCAGGAGTTCAAATTCTCCCACCTGGGGAGTATGACATAGAATATCACTACATAGTTTGAGTGTCAGTATGTTAGAATGTGTCATGATAGTAATGTTTTGGTTTGATTTGGTTGTTATGGATATTTAATGGTCACTTGTAATTTTTTTGAGTCTTTAGGAGTCCTTAGGCTGTTTTTTATTTTCTCCTATAGAGTTTCCCACCAAAATCCAAATTTTAAAAATTTGAATCTTGAACTAGGATTTAGAGTGATGTTTTAGATTTGTTTGTTATCAAATTATTCATGTAAGTTTGTGAAAGATAATATATGGTCTTAATTGGTTCTTAAAATGTGACATAACATGAATTTTTTGGATAAGGTAATGAAAATAAAGAAAATAATAAAAGGTAACTGCCATTCAAAATGGGTTGGCAAGAATAGGAAGTTTGTTTACGTGTTTGGTATAATAAGAATAAAAATGCATGTTAAATAGTAGTGTGAGTTGAATTTATGGTATATGATTTAATAATTTAAGTATATAGGATGTATAACCTCAATAAATTTTTAAAAAATCATTGAATAGAGCTTGAACAACTCTGTTCTACTGTAAGTGCAGGTTTTATAAATGTGTTGTGAAGAAATGAATGAAAACTATATCTTGTTAAGTTTCAATATATCTTTTGGAGTTAGTGACATATTTAAATGATTTATTGTCTCCATATAGTTCCTTTTCAATTTATTTATAGGATTTTAAGGTATGAACAGTAAATTTTGTACAGTCATGCATGATTTTTATTTTTCATAGTCAAGAAACAAGACAGTTGAGAGTTAATTTGAGGATCATTCAAGAGTGTGAGTTGATTAGATGATAGTGTAGTCTTTGTGTATTTTTTATAATAATTTTTATGTTCAAAATAAACCATTTTTTATCTCAATATTGTATCCAAACTTATTTATAAACTCACACAATCCAATTAGAAGCACCATGTTCTTGTACAGTTCGGAATGTGAAAGAAGAATGTATGGATGATGGTGGTTGTAAATGATACTTGAAGTATGTTGGGATATTAAAATTAGTAGTTAGGTGTGATTTATGATAATTATAACTTATAATTCTTATAACGCCACATGGAAGTGCAAGAGACCATAAACATTGTCACATAATCCTAAAAAGAACCCATAACTCTCTATATTTGCATTTTGACAATATATTATGATTTATCAAGGTTAAAAACTATCAAAAAAGGTTAAGAAAACTATGGAATACCTATACAAAGTGTTATAATTATTTTATGTTTTATAATAATATTTATATCCCTTTTTTTCAATCTCAACCTATACAGGCTTATGTCAGGACTAGACTAGG
Source organism: Torreya grandis (assembly GCA_037957365.1). NCBI lineage: Eukaryota > Viridiplantae > Streptophyta > Pinopsida > Cupressales > Taxaceae > Torreya > Torreya grandis. The sequence continues at coordinate 721,393 of JARHVA010005821.1, read as the reverse complement.
GTTTGCATATGGAATCTTCAATAAATTTTGATGCTACCATAAAAATTATTTAAAAATTTTAAATTAAAGGTAATTTAACATGATTTATATTATTATTATGTCTTTTGGTTGGTATAATATGGCCTAGTATGGAAACTAAGACTGTGTAGTGTTTAAGGCCTACAAGAAACCTAATTTCTAGAAGGCTAGGTTAGTTAGTGCACTTCATTTAAGAGTTTGACCCTAAAACTTTGTAGGGAGATGTAAGTGCTTAATTTTTGTCTAAAAGTTTTATTCATTTTTTTTGGATATTTTTAGTTTGGTCAAACCTACTAGGTTTGTGTGAAAATAGGGCTACAATCAATTTAGGCCTTAAGAAAAGAAGAATGATAAGTTAAATGTTCTAATCATTGAAGTTGGATTAATGGTTTGGATGTATAAGGGAGATAAAAAAGACTAGGTGGATAACCATATGATCCATATTGAAAAGGTAACAACCATATAACCTTACATGAATCTTATAGGCTTATAAAGCTACATGAGAGTGTTTTAAAGAAACTTATGAATGGAATGATGGTGAGGTATATGAAAGGAGGTGAGAGTGAAAGAATACAAAGCTACATAAAATATGGCATATATTAAATATAAACAAGGGCTATATGTAGGACAAAAGGCATAAGTTCTAAGTGAATACAAGAGTGTTCAAGTGACAGACTTCAAGATGTAAGCAAGTGCTTGCAATAAAGAATCAGAGATCAAAGTTAGAGATGAATGAAGGGATAAAAACATGAATCAAAGTTAGGGTATAAATGAGTGAGTTATAGGAATTAGGGCACTACATCACTTCCCCTCTATTGGGGAATACCTTTGTATCACTAGTCTCTTATGTTATCTAAGATAATGGGGTTTGGGTTTGTTGTTCCCAAAATTTGTCACTCATTTTTGGGGACAACATATCAACTATTTTGGTCCTGCAGGCCAAAATTATCTCTTCCCTTCTCAAAAAATGTTCTAAGTGCTCCAATTCTTAAATTATTCAAGATTTTTTAGCTAAGGGACTCACAAGTTCAACATGTTCAACAACTTCAATAGGTGAGCTCTCACAAAGAAACAAGTTCCCAATACTTAGGCATTTTAAGGCTGGTTCAACGTCAAAGTTCAATCAAAAGACTTAACAGCAGGCTTCAAACAAAAGATTGAACCATTGGACCATTGAACCCCACCTCTAAAGGTTCAAAGGTTTATTAGGTTCAATGACATCAGTAGAATTAAAGATTTAAGCACTTCAATAAGTTCAAAGTTTAAATACTTTGAAAAGTTAAATGACTTCAGAGGACTTAAAGAAAAGAAGACTTCAAAGAACAAAAGATTGAACCATTGAACTGTTGAACCTTGAACCAAAAGAATTCAAATTTCAAAGGTTCAATGAGTTCAATAAAGTTTGAGAGACTTATAATAACAAAGGATTTGAAGAGACAAGAATGAAAGGTTGAATCGATTAAACCTTGAACCAAAATGGTTTAAAGTTCAAAGGTTCAATGAGTTAAACAGAAAAGAAAAGGATCCAGAAACTTTGAAGGACCAAAGGATTCTGAGAAAGAGAATGAACTATTGAAGTTTGAACAAAAATGGTTCAAATTTCAAAGGTTCAAAGGTTTAAAGTTTCAATTAATTTCAAAGTTTGAAGGGAAGCTTCAAGTGAAGGAAGGAATCAGAAGATTCTAGAAACAAGGAGCTGATTGAACCAAGAAGCTAATTGAACCAAGGAGCTGAAATGGACCATCCAAACTATTGAACCATTGAACCAATTCACACCAAAGGTTCAAGGTTCAATGTGGTTCAAGCAACCAAGTGACCAATGGTGTCCTCGTGGATGTCAAATTCAAGGTAATAAAATGCCCATTTATTTTCAAATATGGCATGAAATCTAAAGACAAAACTCAGTGAAGAGCTAAAGAAAGAAGCTGAAAGAGCCTACCAAAGGTAAGAAGATGGCCTGAGAGCTCAAATTGAAATAGGAAAGAGGGAAAGCTATAGGAGATACTAAAATATCTACAGTGGAGTTATTCTAGCAGGTGGAACAATCCACCAAGTAGACATTTGTGTGTGTAAACATTCAAAGGCGTGGCCTATTTTTCTCCCTTTGAATAAAAGTGAGTGGATAGTCATGTACATATCTAGAAATAGACTAGATGACCCATGCTTAGAAAAAGACATTCAAGATGATTATATACACCAAAGTCAAGGTTGATGCCCTGTTCTAACATGGTTCCTTCACAGAACTAAAAATGCATTCAAGGCATTAAATGCAACAATGGGCCATTCCATGAAACAAAGTGCCCAAGTCTTACTTGGAGCACTATATATTGTAGTCTCTTATTTTATAAAAATTATATCTCTCTATTATAGAATAAAAACTCTACCCAAATTGAAAGGCATTTCTTGAGACTTTGAGCTCAAATTGTTAATCATATTTCATTATTTGAATGAGAAAACAAGTGACCTTCCAGACTTTGTGCTGGAATAGCTTATGTTATTTAGGAAATTGTTCTTATTTTTGTTTCATAGAAGCATTCTTTTCCATTTAATTTAACAAGTAGAACTAGTGGAATTAATTAGGAAGGTGTCCCAAAGCCAACTGTGGAGAGACTTTGTGCTACCATAATTGTCTTTAGTGTGTGTGTTTTCATTTTTTTTTTGTGTAAAGGATCTTGGGATGACTTTGTGCCCTAATTGTCCTTCATATTTATCTCTTTGGTAGTTTATGTGGAGACTTTGTGTTACACCTCATTCTGTTGGTTATTGTGCCCTATTTCATTTACTTATCACTACCAGAAATAATTCTTGTTGTCTGTTGCAGACCACTTCTAAAAGAAGAGAAGTGCCTTATATCATTTTACTAGGATTTCTCCTTTGTCTGTGAACATCATCTCTATAAAAAAGAGATATGGATGGTGTTATCCTACCCTGATTATTTTTTTAGCTTATTTATATTATATTAATATATTTTAGTACCTCATAGTTATAGGGAACCTCCCCTTGATGAGAGGAGCGATTTGTCCCCTTTTGATGTGGTCGACCTGCACATTTGGTCGATAAATATCCCTATGCTATGGTTGAAACAACCTATTTTTCCCATTAGTTAGATAGTGATAAAATATTCACCCAACAATTTTTAGTGACTCTGCTAGGGAAGAATGCACAGTTTGAAGCCTCAAGCTTCAAATTGAAGCAGTGTCAGTTCTTTTCCAATTTTACTTTACAATCTAGCAAATCCATAGTATATGTGAAGCTATAAATCTAAAGGTATTGTTGACCCTATATTTGAGTTGGCATAGCAAATTAATTTTGATCCTTTCCCTTCACCATCTCACCTTCAGTGAACTAGGAGTTTTCCTCCTACCAAAATCAGGTATCCATTACCAGGTAAAGCATCCATTTATACTATTAGCAGAGATTTGTCAATACATACCCCTTAGACATTTGTTATCCCTCAATTTAGTAGTTAAATCATGGTAGTTCAAAGCCCTTGAGGTAACTTTTTTGGTCCACTCAATCTAACCCCACCTCTTCATGAGCTACCTCGTAGTTCAAGGAAGAATTTCCCCAAATTCTATGGGGATGGGAGAGTTCATCCTAATGAATATATTTCAGCCTTTAGCATAGCCTATGGTGTGATAGGTGTGGATTATGAGGACATAACAATTAGGTTATTTGTGGAACCATTACAAGGTGATACTGTAGACTGGTCTTATCATTTATAAGCACAAATTGTGACTGATTAGAACACCCTCAAAGCCAAGTTCAAGCCTACAGAAGATGTGCATGTCCTACTGGCCTAGCTCACAAAAATGAAGAAATAACCTCATGAACCTATGAGGGACTTCATATCTAAGTTTGACAAGCTAAGGAATAGGATTCCTACCATTACTTAGCCAACAACTATGAATCTCAAATGCTTCTTCATCAACTCTCAACTTCTTGAAGTGAGTTTCTTGTTGAGATAGGCTGGTCACATAGACCTTGCTGTAGAACAAGATTTGTCTATTGAGGTGGAAGATGATCTCATCTTGGTGGAGAATATAAGGAGAGATCTTAATAGCGGTAAATTTTCTTCATCCTCTAAATATCCATCTATAGGCACCACTGATCCTATGGTGCAAAAGCTGGCAAATGAGTTGCTAGCTTTTAGAAAGCAAATGGTATAAGGAATGTTTGCTCCTCCTTCATACCAAGATATACCAAGGAGGACTCTTCTAAATCAGTCATACCAAGGCAATGATGTCAGGAATCAAGGGCAGCCAAATCATCTTCCTCCCCGATAGGAGAAACTTGCCATTGAAGCACCTCCAACCAATTTAGTAGTTGGATATCTTGAAATAGAATCTGATTTCTCCTTCTAGCCTAAGTTGAACTCAGAAGATGACACTGATATTTTCATAAAAAACCAAGAAGAATCAGCTAGCGACTCCAATATTGGTTTCCTGAACTACCAGGATGAACCCAAAAGTAAAGGTGAAGCATTTGATGGGTCATACATTGTATTCACCCAGTCCCAGAACCACTCAGCCCAGCAAGCTGATAAAGAAAAAATGGAGGAGCAACCTCAACCAGTAATTTCAATTATTAAGTAGGGAACCACTCTGCCTTCTCAATCAAAGGACCTGATGATCCTTAAAAAGGTAAGTACCTTAAGTATGCTTTCACCTTCAACTTCAATTTTGTAGATCAGTACCCCCCTCCTAAAAACTAGAAGGATGAATTGCCTTCCCCTATTCCTAATTCATTTCAGACATTTGATATAATTGACCATGTTAGGAAAACCAAAATTCAAATATCTAAATTTGAATTCTTGCAATCCAACCCTGAGTAGTTGGATAAGTTGGTTCAATGTGTAAAAAATAAAATTGTCCCTGTAGGACCATCTATTCCAAAGGTGACTCCCACATCCACCCAGAATAACCTTGTCATTACTCCTCCTACTGCTCCTGAGAGGACAAAACTATTTTATGTCTCCCTGATAATAAATGGACACCAACTAAATAATTATATCATAGACTCAGATGCATCTGACAATTTCATGCCTACCAAAGTGGTAGAATCTCTTGGACTCACACTAACCAAGACCTTTGGGAGATGTTTCTCCATGGAGAACAAATAAGTGCCACTATTGGGATAAATCAAGGATGCCCAATTTTCATTTGTGGCATTCTCGGACAAGAGAATTAAGATGATATTCCTAGTGGCCAATGTCCCAGCCTCATACAGCCTTCTTCTTGGGTGAAATTTCTCCAAGCATGTTAGTGGTGAGTTAAGTATGGACCTGTCTGAAGTGAGAATCCTAGTCAAAAGTGTCATGCATAGATTACTCCTTGAGAAGAATGGCAAAATATGATGTCACTCAAACATCAGTGCCTAAAGATCAAATTTTGTTTGAGTCTTTAGGCATGGGTAATTACTTCCTAACTATAGAGGATGTTCCTACCCTAACTGATGAAACTTCTAATGATGACAATCTAAAAATTGGTTCAGACAAAATAGTAGAAGACTTAATAAAGCATAGTGTAAACCTAGAGGAATCCTCCCCTCCAAATGAAGAAATATCTAAGGAAAGGTCAATTTTTGATAATGTGTGGATTCTTGAATTTGATGACAACTATTCTTCTACTGGCTCAGGAGCTAGGATTGTGTTGATATCTCCTCAAGGAGATATTTCCCCCTATTCTTATAAATTGCAATTCAATAACACCAACAATACTATTGAATATGAATCACTACTACTTAGATTAAAGGTCACTCAAGAGAGGGGCATCAAAATCCTTCACACTAAAGGAGATTTTGAGTTGGTGGTTTGTCAGGTTAAGAACCTGTACCAAAGCAAAAATGAGAGATTGCGCCATTATCACAATCTAGTTTGGAATCAAATTAAAAGCTTTGATGCTTTTAGTATCTCTGTAGTACCTAAAGAATTTAATGACCAAGCTAATGCATTAGCCATTTATATAACTCTTTTGGTTCCTCACCCAATTGTTAAGGGAGACAAATACACTATCAAATTGGTCTTTTGACCAAGTGTGCCTGACAATGCCAATCATTGGCAAGTGTTTAATGGTGATAACCAAATCATCACCTTTCTGGAACAAAAAGATAGCTTTAAATAGCTTCACTTCGAAGGTAGTGAGCCTCAAAAACTTGAATCAGCCTTTGAAACAAGTTTAGATTCAGGTGAGGAATTCTTACAGCTAAAAGGGAATAAAATTTTCAAAGGATTGGTTTCCCTTGAGAAACTATTTGACAAGCACTACAGGTTCATCAAATAGTAACAAATGGATAAAAGCTCCTCCCAGGAGTTTGATCAAATAAATATGGGTACTAAGGAAAATCCCAAGATGGTTAACATTGGGAAGTGCTGCACTCCTAAGAAGAAGCTCAAATTTACTACCTTACTTTGCCATTACATGGATGTTTTGGCATACTCCTATGATGATCTAAAGTCACTCAGGCCTGAAGAAATTTGCCATGAAATTCCTCTCAAGATCGATTCGGTGCCTTACAAGAAAAAATCTTGGTAGTATAATCCAAAGATATCAGGTAATATTCTATCTAAAATATAGAAAATGTTGAATGCTAGAATAATTTTCCCAATCCATCATTCCACATGGATTGCAAAAATAGTTCTTGTGAGAAAAAAGAATGGTGAAATTTGCATCTGCATGGATTTTAGGAATTTGAATCAATCCTCCCTAAAGGATAATTACCCTCTACCCATCATGGATCAAGTCCTTCAGATGGTGACTAGTTTAGAGATGTTATCAATGTTGGATGGCTTCTCAGGGTATAATCAAGTGGAAGTTGGCGAAGCAGACCAACATAAGACTACCTTCACCATGCCTTGGGGCACCTTTGCATATCGAAGAATGCCATTTGGTTTCATAAATGTTGGTGCCACTTTATAGAGAGCAATGGACCTTTCTTTCAGGGATGAAATGGGTAAGTTCATTGTGGTATACCTTGATGACCTAACTATATTTTCTAAGCATCACCCTAATCACCTACATCATTTGTAATAAGTGTTGGAATGATGCCAATAGAATGGCATTTCTCTAAATCCCAAGAAGTCTATCTTTGGGGTTATAGAAGGGAAATTTCTTAGACACATTGTATCCCAAGAAGGCATAAAGATTGACTCAGAAAGAGTCAAATCCATCTAAGAGCTTACTCTACCCACAATTAAGACTGTAGTTCACTCTTTCTTCAGAAAGGTGATTTTTTTATGAAGGTTCATTCCTGAGTTTGTCGAGAAGACTCACCACATTGTGAACATGATAAACAGAAAGGCCACTTTTAGCTAGATTAAATAAGGAAAATTGGCATTTCAAGACATCAAGATAGCTATCACCCATGCCCCAATTCTGGTTTGTCTAGATTATACCAAAGATTTCAAAATGTACAATTATGCTTCTAAGCACACACTTTCAGCAATTCTAGTTTAACAGAACAAAGAAGGTGTGGAATATCCCATATCCTTCATGAGTTGTCCTCTCAAAGCTCATAAACTAAAATATTCAAATCTAGAGAAGCATTCTTATGCAGTGGTAAAGGTAGTAAAGTAATTCTATTTTTACATCCTAAATTCACACATTATTGCCTTGGTTCCTGATACCATAGTCAAATCCATATTAACTCAGCAGGAGTTTGGAACCAAAAGGGGTAATTGGGTTACTAAAATCTAGGATTTTGATCTTGTTATCAAACTAATGAAGCTTGTGTGGGGAAGGGGTCTCTACCAATTGATTTCTAATAACAGACTAGAAGAAATAGGGCATGAAGAAGTAGAAATTGAAGACACGCCAATGGTCCTCTTTGTCTTGACCATGAATGAGTGGTATTTGAGTATTGATCATTTCCTTACTTATGGTGAGTGTTCTACTCACCTATATCATAAAGAAAAGAGGACTGTCAAGTTACAATTTGTCAATTTTGTCTTATCGAACAACAGCCTGTATAGGAGGAACCTTGATGGAGTGTTCCTTCACTGCATGGATAAAGAGCAGCAGAACCAACTTCTAGAGTCCTTCCATAATCTGGCTTGTGGAGGAAATTTTTCTATGCCTGTAACTACCCATAAGATTTTGTGAGCTAGGTATTACTGGCCTACTTTGTTTCAAGATGCATACAAATGGGTATGAAGATGTGAATTGTGCTAACAGTTCGTTGGAAGACCCAAGTTAGTTGCTTTGCCTCTTAAGCTAGTGGTAATAGAAGATCCATTTCAGCAATGGGGAATCAATTTCATTAGTGTTGTAAACCCATCTTCAAGTGTTTTACATGATTATGTCCTCACAACCATAGATTACTTCACTAAATGGGTGGAAGCTATTCCAGCCAAGCATGCTACTTTAGAAGTAGTATGAAATTTCCTCAAAGAAAACATCATTTCCAGATTTGGGGTCCCAACCAATATTATGACAAATAATACAACCTATTTCTCTTCCCATGAGATTACTCAATTATATTTTTATTATGAGATTAGCCTCTCCCACTCCTCTGATTATTTTCCACAAGGGAATGGCCAAGCAGAATCGAGCAACAAGAACCTGGTGACCATCATTAGGAAGCTGGTGGATGACAACCAACAAACATGGCATAAGGCATTGGTTAATTCTTTATGGATAGATAGAATTACACCCAAGAGGATGATAGGTATGTCACCATTCCAACTTTTGTATGGTCTCAATGTAGAGATACCAATCACCCTAGAATTTCTAGCACTAAAATTGGCAAAGGTAGTTGAAGATTAGACATATGAAAGCTCCATCGACAAAAGGATCATGTGCTTGACTGAGCTAGATGAGCAGCGAACTATGGTGGTAGACTGAATCGTTGCACATCAAAGTCTAGTGAAGAATCTCTTTGACCAAAAAGCAAAAACCCATGATTTCTAGGTTGAAGATCAAGTTCTATTATGGGACAAGAGAAGAGAACCGAAGGGAATGCATGGGAAATTTGATTCCCTATGGAGAGGCCCATTTGCTATTCAACAACTCAATGGTGAAAATAGTTTCTTGTTGAAGTATCAAGATGGCACACCATTTTCATTACCTCACATTGAGAAGCATCTAAAGCACTTCAATTCTTGAAGTATCAGATAAGTCTAGTAGTACATTTGTATATTTGTATAGTCTTTAGTTCTGTTTTATGTTGTTCATTTTCATTTCTTTTTGGCACCTTTCTTTTTGGGTAGCATGACTCTGTATCCAAATGACATACTTAAAGGAATTGGAGATTCTAGATTCTACTATCCTCGATTATTTTTACAATCAATGGAAGTTCCCCAACTGGAGCCAGCTGTTATTCCCAGAATTTGTCACTCATTTTTGGGGACAACATATCAACTATTTTGGTCCTACAGGCCAAAATTCTCTCTTCCCTTCTCAAAAAATGTTCTAAGCACTCCAATTCTTCAATTATTCAAGATTTTTCAACTAAGAGACTCACAAGTTCAATAGGTTCAACAACTTCAATAGGCGAGCTCTCACAAAGAAACAAGTTCCCAACACTTAGGCATTTCAAGGCTGGTTCAATGCCAAAGTTCAATCAAAAGACTTATTGATGGGATTCAAACAAAATATTGAACCATTGAACCATTAAACCCCACCTCCAAAGGTTCAAAGTTTCAATGGGTTCAAAGGTTTAATGATATCGGCATACTTAAAGAGTTAAGCACTTCAGCAAGTTCAAAGTTCAACTGCTTCAAAAAGTTCAATGACTTTAGAGGACTTAAAGAAAAGAAGACTTTGAAGAACAAAAGATTGAACCATTGAACCATTGAACCTTGAACCTTGAACCAAAAGAGTTCAAATTTCAAAGGTTCAATGAGTTCAATAAAGTTTGAGAGACTTAGAAGAACAAAGGATTTGAAGAGCTAAGAAAGAAAGGTTGAACCGATTGAATATTGAACCAAAAAGGTTCAAAGTTCAAAGGTTCAATGAGTTCAACAAAAAGAAAAGGATCCAAAAACTTTGAAGGACCTGAGGATTCTGAGAAAGAGAATGAATTATTGAACTTTGAACCAAAATGGTTCAAAGTTCAAAGTTCAAAGGTTCAAAGGTTCATGGAATTTCAAAGTTTGAAGGGAAGCTTCAAGTGAAGGAAGGAAGCAGAAGATTCCAGAGACAAGTTCAAAGAAATGGTTCAGCTGATTGAACCAAGGAGCCGATTGAACCAAGAAGCTGATTGAACCATAGAGCTGAGATGGACCATCCGAACCATTGAACCATTGAACCAATACACACCAAATTTTCAAGGTTCAACATGGTTCAAGAGACCAAGTGACCAATGATGTCCCTATAGACGTCAAATTCAAGGTAATAAAATGCCCATTTATTTTCAAATATGGCACATAATCTGAAGACAAAACTTAGCAAATAGCTGAAAAAAGAAGCTGAAAGAGCCTGCTAAAGGTAAGAAGATGGCCCAAGAGCTCAAATTGTAATAGGAAAGAGGGAGAGTTACAAGAGATACTAAAATATATATAGGGGAGTTATTCTAGTAGGTAGAACAGTCCACCAAGTAGACATCTAAGTGCACAAACATTCAAAATCATGGCTTATTTTTCTCCCTTTGAATAAAAGTGACTGGACAGCCGCGTACATATTTGGAAATAGACTAGATGAGCCATGCTTAATAAAATACATTCAAGATGATTTTATACACCAAAGTCAAGGCTGATGCCCTATTCTAGCATGGCTCCTTCATAGAACTAAAAATGCATTCAAGGCATTGAATGTAACATTGGCCATTCCATGAAACAAAGTGCCCAAGTCTTTCTTGGAGTGTTATATATTTTAATCTCTTATTTTATGCAAAGGAGATCTCTCTGTTATAGAAGCAAAACTCTACCCAAATTGAAAGGCATTTCTTGAGACTTTGAACTCATATTGTTAATCATATTTCTTTATTTGAATGAGAAAGCAAATGACCTTTCAGACTTTTTGCGGGAATAGCTTGTGTTATTTGGGAAATTGTTCTTATGTATATTTCTTAGAAGCATTCTTGTCCATTTAATTTAACAAGCAAAACTAGTGGAAGTAATCAAGAAGGTGTCCCAAAGCCAACTGTGGAGAGACTTTGGGCTGCCACAATTGTCTTTAGTGTGTGTGTTTTCTATTTTTTATGTGTAAAGGATCTTGGGATGACTTTGTGCCCCCATTATCCTTCGTATTTCACTCTTTGGCAGTTGATGTGGATACTTTGTGCTACACCTCATTCTACTAGTTATTGCACCCTATTACATTTACTTATCACTATCAGAAAGAATTCCTATTGTTTGTTGCAAACCACTTCTAAAAGAAGAGAAGTGCCTTCTATCATTTCACCAAGATTTCTCCTTTGTCTGTGAACATCATCTCTGAAAAAAGAGAGATGGATGGTGTTATCCTACCCTGAGTGTTATTTTTAGCTTATTTATAGTATACTAATATATTTTAGTGCCTCATAGTTATAGGGAACTTCCCCTTGATGACAGGAGAGATTTATCCCCTTTTGATGTGGTTGACCTACACATTTGGCTGATAAATCTCCCTATGTTGTGGTTGAAACAACCTATTTTGCCCATCAGTTAGCTGGTGACAAAATATTCACCCACCAGGGTTTAGCCAATAAAATGGGCATGAAGCCCACCCACCACATTGTTTAAGTGTTGGTCAGGCCCACATTTGTAACTCCACCTACATACACATAATATATAGGTTATATTGTATCAAAACTGGTGATCACCTAGGCTCTCAGCATTGGTATCACCCATAACCTAATCTCTTGAGTCACATACACAAAAAATTGTGATCCATTAGGCACATCCTACTAGAGGCAAAAGTATCAGTGTAATTTCTTTGACCTATACATATCCATAATAAAATAATGTCGACTAGTAATATAACAAGGTAGTAACATATATCTCATAACATGTCCATCCCTTAATTAGCCTAATTGAATAGCCATATACAAACACTAGATAAAGTCTCCATCTACCTTGTCATCAATAGCCTACTAGTAGAAATATAAGTCACCCCTTTGGCCTTCTAGACCCGCTCCCATATGAAACCAACGATAGGCCAATGGCTCCTCAAGTCCCTACTGAAACCTCTAACAAACAAGCCACTCTATAGTTAAGTGTTCCTAAGCCCAAACCTAAAAAAAGGTGTTATGCCTGATATAGTGACCCTTTTATATGTGATCATGTGAAATTCATGGTAAAATTGGGTCAATATAACCATTCCCTAATAAAATTGAGTGGTGGAATGAATCATGTCTTGAATCACCCTATAAGTTTGATCTAGAAGAACCATCCACTCTTGTCAGGTTGTAGGAGGTTGATGATAATATCCATCAAAATGACAATCTCCCTTGATACTAATGCATCTAATTATGGTGGAACTTCTACCACCTATTCCACTATTTTTACTCCTATATCAAAAAATAGAGACCATGTCATGTACTATAGGGAATCAATGTTAATGGACCACTCAACAACTATTATATCTATCACATCAATCAGGTTTTATAGAATAGTTCACCTACTATGTGGTATCCAAGAGATCCTTTGACCCTATATAGGCACCTATAATATCCTCCATACATCCTCTAATGTGATTATGGCCTTGTTTATGGGTAAGTGGAAAGAAGATATCTCAGAGTGTCAATGCTCTAATAACACTAAAAATAGGCTTCATCTACATTTATAACTAGCATCTAAAATATATGCCATGATTTAATGGCCTCCAAACATCCTAAGACCTCAACCATCATTAGTCCAACATGATGTAATACTCATTATCATATCTTTTGTGCCATCATGACACTTTTTCACTCCTACATATCATAAAGCCAAACCACACCAACTCAATTTTCCTCTAGTTGATTATTTTACCACTTTGTTCTAATTTTAGCCATACCATAGTATTCTTCTATCTAATTTTGACCTTTTTAATATATCATTGCCTCTTTTGGGTGATCTTATCCTTTTCCTTGATGATCTCATTATTCTATATGGAATTTTCAATGTTTCCCTCACTAGTCTATAAACTCATCATTTTGTAGGTCATTCCCACCAATCAATAAGATGACCTCACTATTACAGATGATTTTACCATTTTCTTATTTAGTTCAATTGACTAGGCATTTTTTTATTTGACTAGAGAGTTCACCATTTGGTAGTCATTTCTACTATTTAACCATAATTTTTATTTTTTATGTGATTTCTGGCTAGATGGGTGATATCACCATTTTAGTGATTTTGGTATATTTTGGTTAATTCATCTTTTTCCTCTAAAATTCATCATTAGGTTGGTGATATCATTATTTTCATGAATGATTTCATCATTTTCACCCTCTCAAAAATGATGAATTTACCTTTTATTTTTATTTAAGAGCATAATAAATAGATTTAATGCTAAATTTGAATAAAACAAAAGGTACTTACCAATGCCTCACTCACCATGGGTCACTAGTGCTATCTCATTCACCCACCAAGGTGGATGTGGTGATGGATATTCACCATTTTCTTGACTTATCTTACACATGAAAACTAGAGATCCAAATTAAAATAGTAGAGGGTAAAAATGAATGATTTTCACCCCCAGGGGTCACTTTATTACCTTAAATTTGAATTTTTACCCCTACCCTTATTGTGATCCTTTTTCCTCCCAAGAGGCTCATTTTTTACCTCGTTTATCCATTTCTAAACCATTTTCTTCTAATTACTTCATTTTTAGCCTCTTTTCTAAATCACATGTCATTTTATTCTCTTCAAGGTCCCATCAATTAAAAAAAAAATTATGGCCCCACCCTCAATGGGGTATCCTAGGCTCCCAAACATTATCTGGGGCATTATTGTGAACATAGTTTTTTCATAAATCAATTGAAATCAATAAAAATAGGTATAAAATTATTTCTTCTAATTGTGATCATTTTAAGTGACTTTTTTATTCTTTGAAAAGTCATTGCTTCAACTAAATATCTCACCACATCCTTTCAAATAGGAGAAACATGTATACATCTAGGTCTCACCACTATTGTGTCAAAATTGTAAGTCTAAACAACTTTCAGCAATAACACGTAACTAATGAAAAACCACCAAAATGCTCAAATTAGTCTACACACATCACATACACGTTTTTATTCATGTCAATATGTCCCTAATTAAATCATTACCCTATATGCAATCATCACTTCATTCAAATTCACTTCTAGTCAATTTTTGATCTAGAAATTGATGTTTTCAACCAATAGTGCAAGGCAACTTATCAAATTCTAGGAATTATAAAAATCCTAATAAGAATCACTTAGCTAAGTAAATACAATCAAATTCTTAAGTAAAAAATCCATGACAAATTAATGAATATATAATTTTGGAAAATGAAAATTCAAATATCATGGCCATGACATCACCCATGACATCCTCAAAAGGGTGTCATTCACCAAGCATTAATGGAGATAAATATATGATTAAGGCTAACCATGCCTATTTATTGATCTATTCTTCAAAAGCATTAATTATTTGTCCCTCTAAAATTGATGTCATTTATGGCCACTCATCTCATTTTTGATCCAAAGGCCATAATTGATTTTCCTAGCCTATAAATTCTAGAGCCACCATGGATAATTATCAAGCTTTTTAGTACAAACATATAATGAAAAATTTATGCTAAAGCTTCAACCTTATTTTCAATTTTCATACAAAATTCCAATCCTAATGTTGCATGAGGAGATGTTGGAGTCACTTTCCCAACCACATTGCCAAATATCTTAAGCCCTATAACCAAGCACAAACACACTTATGGACCATCCATGAAGATAAGTCATTATGAGAAGGTTTATTCATTTTGATACACTTTTCTTGCATATTTCTTCATTTCATTGACATTTCCCAACTAAGGTAATAAGCTTAATATGTTATTTTTATGAATTTGTTTATATTTTGATACTAATAAAGAAGCTAACCTATTTTTCAATCATATTTCACACTTACCTCTATGACATGTAATAAAAAAAATCTCCCATTATTTATTCAAGTTCAAGTTCAAACCAAAGCATTCAAACATGTGTTGATAGATAACGTCTCAGGGATGAATATCTATAACATAACTTTCTCAAAAAATTTGGGTGTCAATCTGGAAGCTATTCAAAAATCAGATCAAAGCATGGAAGGATTTAATGGCATTCCTTGCTAGGTACTAGGGTCAATCTCATTGGATTTGAAATTAGGACCCAAAAAAATCCATAATTTATTTCAGGTTATTCATAATCATCTACATTATAATTTCATTTTGGGTCAATCTTAGATACATATTATGGATACATTTCCCTCTACATTACACCAATGTGTGAAATTCATGCATGATGGCTATTTTATACATTTCATGAAAATGATGATCCTTTCAAATATTACAAAGTGACACAATATACTAATCAAAGTTAATCACATTTTGGGTATTATTATATAATTTCATCATCACAACCCATCCCATTAAAATATGTATATATATGAGGTGGGTGAATAAAGTAAAGCAAAAGACAAGGAACAAATTATGAATATTAATGAAAATACCAAGAAATCACCACAAGCTATTGTAGATTTAAAATATACAATTATAGATCTCCCTCTTATGGTCAATTTATAATATCTTAATTACATAGTCTTAGTTTGGTATGATAGTGATGATGAAAATTATATGCAAGATATAACAAATGATCATTTTTTCAAGCTAAATTTCAATCATATTGATCTTAGTGAGTACTTATCTCATATTATGTTTTCACCTATTAGTTTTAGAGAGCATTGGGATAATTCATATGTATATACCATTGATAATTCAAATTTTCACATTCAAAATAAATCTAATGTTGGCAAAATAAATGACATATTTAAGGATAATCAACATAATGAGAGTGAAAACACTTATTGAATTTTTAGTTCACAACAACAAGAAAATAAAATTCAAATTTTATTTCTAAGGGTTACATATTTAAAGGATAATATTACACATGTCCACAATATTTATCATGCTTATCAATTTCACCTTTTATTTTCCATTATAGAGCTTTGTGCCTCAAAATAGTTCATCTCAAGTAGGGGTTAAAAAATATAATACATCTGCAATCAATGGTTTAAATAGTTTGCACAAGGTTAATAAGAATCCAAATTAAGTTATAAGATATATGATTCAAAATAAGTTAATCACTTTTCTTCATGCCCATCCTATAAAAAGGTCTAGATACTATTGTGATTATCATATAATGCATGAACATCATACATATAATTATTGGGCATTAAAACAACATATTCAAATCAAGGTATAATTATAATAATCAAATCACTAGCCAACCATGATATTACTTTATCAAATTTAGGGATTAATAAAATTTTAATCCAATTAAAATAAACTATTGAGTAAATTAAAAATGTATAATATATTCAATAAATCACACAATATTGAGTTGGAACTTAACATTTTTGGAAATATACTAAAAGTGGAAAATATAAAGAAAAATTACTTAACTAGTAATTAGATTTGATGGAATACAATAGAGATTGTATGATAAATTCTGAGACTATGTAATCATGATGTAAATTAGGAGTATGGATTTCTTTAAATATGGGACATGGCTACACTATTCAAACAAGGCCAAATTACATTATCATTTATAGGGTGCACTAGCATCTAGTAGGGTTTTTTCCTCTATTTAAATTTAGATCAGTACACCTTCATCTATAGTTCATGTGTATGTGATTGGGGTCATTTGATTCACTTTAAAAGGTTTTATATACCTTATTCATCACTTGGAAACATAACTCAATAGACAAAGAAGAACAAATTCAATAGATGGGTTAAAAATGGGGATTAGTGGTTGAAGTTGGGATTGACCTCAACAACCCCATGTTGAGTGACACATACATAATAATACTATGAATATGGATCAAACTCCATGTAGTTATACCATTCTATAGTGATGTATGTGAAATGATGTTGTAATTTTATATGATAGTGAAATCCTAATGTGATTATGTGCTTTAACAATGACCTATGACCTTAGAGGTGTATTTAGACTTAGATCAGGGCTACTTGGGTTGTGTGGACTCATAATTTGAAATAATGGGTGCTTTCCTATCAATATGTAGTTATAATAAATATGGTTTTTGTAAATATAGAAGCCTCTTCCCAACTAGTGAATAAATGAATGAAAAATGTACTTATATAGTGGTATTTTTGGAAATTCCTCAAGTTGGACTTGTGAAACTTGTAGGGGACCCATTAGGTAAACATAAATTTGATAAGTTAGTCATTGTTTGGAGGTAAGATGAAACTAATGGCTTCAAGTACTACCATTGAGTAGAATTGTTCTGAAGGAGTATCCTTCTTCGAGAAGCAAAGATAATTAAGTTTTAAGTGTGAATCAATCAAGGTATGAACTTAGGCTATTTGGAATTAGGAATGGAATATCAAGTATCATAATTTCTTGATGATAAAGATCATCCACATAGAAGTATAGTAATAGTGATTTAGAATCGTGGAATTTAGCATGACCTAAGTGTGTATGAAAGTATGGTCATAAGTGCATTATTCTAGCATGAAATGTTAATTTTGGTAACTACAGTTCCCCCATTTGTATTCTAGTAATGTAGAAAAGTGAAATTACTAAATTAAAATAAGGAGAATTATACCTAAGCTTACCTATGTATAGTAGGATTAGATGTAGATCACATGCTAAATTAGTTTTCATGAAAACCTGAGATGAGACATTTATGAATTTAATCCTTAAGATGAAAATATAAAAGTAAATACAATAAAATTATAGATTAAATAATAAGAAATGACTACACCTTTTCATATATGTGAGTTGTTGTGTCTTTTAGAGAGAAAAATAGTGGCTAGAGAGGGTGGAACCCTTGGATATTTCTCTTCATTGAATAACTTAGATTGGATTGTGCATGCCCAAATATTTTTTGGTAGGATTATGTGATTAATAACTTAAGATTCATTTGAATACATCATCTCATAACTCAAGGTAATGCAGTAGCTTTGAATCCTTGTGTGAATTCTAATAGATAATTTTAGTGTAAAAATAGTGAAAAACTAGAGTAGAAAGGTGAATTGACAACTGTAAATGGAAAAAGGTTCATTTCTAGTGAAAAAATCAAGTAAAATAGCATGATTTGATTATAATGTATACAACATAGAGAAAGGCATGTATTTTCATTCCTTTTACAAAAACTAGTGTTAAAAACTTAGCAATAAAGTAATCACGTTCCATGTACATACCCCCAATTTGATATCTATGTATATTTATTTTGAAAAATTAGTAATAATAACTTGATTTTTGAGTAAACCTATGTAAAATTATAGAATACGATGCCCCAAATTTTTAGAAAAAATATGTGATAACCTATGCATAAATTTGAAAACTATTTTTTAGTAACCACTAGAAATTGTTATGTAGAATGAATAAAATTATAAGAAATTTGTAAAATGTTTTTTGTAGTTCTGGGATGAAATCTTGTTATTATAGATAGATCTTGGATATGTTGTTGTCCAAATAGCATTATTATGTTTGAATATGCTTTTAGGGAACAAAACTGAGTATGCAATATGATCAACTTAGAAACTATTATCATTGTATGCATGTGCAGTGAATTTTTTCAATATAGTTTCTAAGATAAGTCACTATGTATTTCCCCTCATTTGAGGTGAATTTTGAATCCTACATAATAATATAGCTCAAAATAAAAATTTATGCGAATGATGTATATAAAAGATTAAAATATAGAGTAATAATGATAACATTTGATATCATGGCATCATGTTGATAATCTCAGCAAAGTAGTAATGCATGATACATGTAAAAGTAAGAATACATAGTGTCATGTCTAGATATTTGTTATAAATTAGGCATGTAATGAATACATGATCAATATTAAGTACTTAAAATTAAATATAACTACTTGAGGAAGATGCATGATGTGGACCATGGCATCAACAAACTAGGGAGATGCATGATATCTATCACGACATCATAAACTAAGAAAATAATAAAAAACAAGAGTCATGGCCATGAAACATACATAAATATCATGAAAAATCATATAAAATAATAAGAAGGCAAAGGGACTACAAATAATGGATATGGTCAAATGTCACTCACACACATAGAAACATATAATAAGGCTTAGAACCATAAACAAGAACATATTAAAATGTCCACAATTCATAAAAATGAATAGATACAAAACATGAAGCAAAGAATATAAACATGATAAGCATGCATGAAAAATTTAATTCAATCTACATAATAAATTGGTAACATTTATATATTTGGAAAATCAAGTATCTAATAAGATAGTAATGTGAACGTAAGTGAGAAAATATGGAAATATTTTTTTTCAATGTATTGTACTATAATATGAATAAAATGGATATTCATAAAGTGATAAAAACTTAGTAAAATATGCCCCCAATGAATTTTTTGTAATGCACAAAAGTTTTATAAGGCATGTGACTATTTTAGATCTAAAAAATTAAGCATGTATTCATGTGGATAATTCTAAAATAATAGGATAAGAGTGAATTATGTTACTATCTAGAACATAACAACTTTATCTATGTAATTTATTTGGGTCTAAGATATTATCACCATCTACAACTAAATCTAAAAGTGACAATCTGTATGTTCTGCAACTCACTCAGGTACACTTGTGAAACATTTTCTATATAAAACTAGATATAGAGAAGTAATGCATATATTGAAGCACAAATAAACTTATGTAAATGAAATACACATATCGTGCATAGATCTTGAGTATTATAATCTTATGAGATATTTTAATTTTATATATATATATATATATATATATATATATATATATAACATGATAGTTTAAAATTAAAACAAAAAAGTCAAAGGGATGTGGATAATCGAGTGATGGATTTTATGGAATTTTATTGGCTTATGTATATTGAATCTTGTCAAATTCCCATAGGTTATTGTCATTATGATCATCATACCACTGATTCTCTATAAACTTCTCCTTATTTTTAAAATTTTTATAAATCTAATACATAAATATAACATGTTATTCTATTATGTAGGAAACCTAATTTGTGGTTTTGGGAAAAATAAACTTTGAACCCTAGTTATCATTTCTAAATATCTAATTCTCATCAATACCATCATGAAGAATATGAATTTTACTATCCTCAAATGTGAATGTAGTGTAATGTTGTAATTTTTCAATTGTAGCTTTCATTTCATCCAACCATTATTGACCTAATGTGACACTTACTTGACTTCCTATTTTCATTAAAAAAAAATAATGTGTCCAAAAATTTGGACCATGTGTAACTGGTATTGTAATATATCCTATTAAATATTGGTAATAAATAGATTTTTAAAATTCATCTCGATCAATACATATGTGTTGAATAAGTTCAAGTATACATACATTTGGCTTTGTATCCTCATCAATGTTTGCATTTTGTATATACTCATTCTCAATAAAAGCATGGATATTCTGAGGATTCCTTATTATATTCTTGTAATTTATGCATATTTGACCCTAATATTGAGCCTTGGTAGGTGGTAGTGTGGGTTGTATAATTTGAATATTGACTTCATCATTTATTTTTGAATTTTATATTGTAATGTTGAATAAGTATCAATAGCATGCCTTATTTTTATATGGAAATGAAAAAAGGGTTTTGCATCTTGATTTGATAATATGATAGTATATTTATTCCTTATTATTTTAAAAATAATTAATTTTATATCAAGTAACTTTTGTAACATAAGATGTTGTCTATTTTGTGCATTGTTAGTTCTATTATAATAACTAGTTATATATCCATGATCTCTAAATTATTTATTGATTCTGTGATTGGTGACCTATTAATACATGTAATGCATTGGTCTATGTATTTTTCCTCTTGTTCTATAATAATTATAGATTTGAAAAATATTTTAGTCTGGGGTATACTTGATAAAGTAGTATTCTATATAGTATCTAAAATTTTTAAAAAAAAACTTTCCTTTATCAATATTTTAAATCATTATTTTTTCTTTATCTATGTTCACCTGAATGATTGTATTTGAGACATTTTGGTATTCAACTAGGCCAAATGGTATGAAATTCAAACCAAAAAAATAATCATCTGTGTATTCACGTCGGGTTCACCAATATGATTTGTCAAAATTAGGGATTAATAAATGTTAATCTAATTATGACAAACTAGTGAGTAAAATTAGAATGTATAAGATATCCAATAAATTACACAAGATTGATTTGGAACATATAATTTATGCAAAGATATTAAAAGTGTAAACATTAAAAAATTATTAGTTATCTATCACTCATATATGATGGAATACAATAGAGATTGTCTGATAACCTATTGAATTGTGTAATGGTGTTGTGAATCAGACAAAGCGCTCCATTTGAATTTAAGACAAGGTGGTGATATTCAAACAAGGTCAACTTTCATTGTCATTTGTATGGTGTGCCAAAATCTAGTAATATTTTTTCCGTGTGTAAATTTATATCACTTCACATTTGTATCTAGGTTTTGTGTATGTGATTGAGGTTGTTTTACTCATTGGGAAACCATTATATACCTTCTTCTTCACTTGGAACCCTAGCTCAATAGATAATAAGGAGCAAATGGGGTTAGTAGATAAAGTTGTGCTTGACTTCAACACCCCCCATGTTGAGCATTTACTATATATCAATACTCTAAAGAGGGAACAAACTTCATGTATTTCTCACATGCTATGGTGTTGTGTGTAAAATATTGGTGTAATGTTATATTCTAGTGCAATCCTAGTGTAATTATGTGCTTCAATAATCACCTATGACCTTGGAAGTGTATTTAGACTTAGCTCTAGGATATTTGGGCTATGTGAACTCAAAACTGGGAAGAATAGGTGTTTTCCTCTCAAAGTGAAATTAGAATAAATTTGATGTTTCAATATAGAACCCTTTTGCCAATTAGGGAACAAATGAATGGAAAATGCACTTATGTAGTGGTATTTTAGGAAATTCCTCAAGTGGGACTTGTGAAACATGAAATATGATGTTTTATGTGAATTTTAATTTGATATATTAGCCATTATTTGGTAGGAATATGAAACTAATAGCTTTAGACAATACTAGCAAATAAGTGTCCTAAAGGTGTGGTCTTATATTAGAAGAAGATAAGCTAAGATTGAAGGGTGAATCAATCAAGGGATGAGATTATGATGTTTAGAAAGAGTAGTAGTAATATTAAGTATCATAATTTATTAATTATAAGTATCGTTCACATAGAAGTAAAGGAATAATGGCTTAGAACCATGGAATTAAGAATGAGCTAAGTGTATATAAAAGGTTTGTATAAGTACATTAGTTTAGCATTAAATGTTAATTTTAGTGACTACATATACAAATAATATTTATCCATTTTCCCAAAAATGAATTTGATATTGATTTATCTTTCACCCATATCAACCATAATCTATTATACATAGCTTCTCCATATTTGATCGATTACTTCTATCATCTATTTATTTTATTTTTAAACACATGTGTACAATGTAATTGCATCTATCATTATTCTATCCCTTGGATTTTTTTTCACTCGGTCCTTTCCTTTTTCTTTTTTATCTTGATCTATACATTTTTAACACCTATCCCATAATGATTCTGATGTACCTCATTTGTGGCATATTACTTAACCACTCCTACATATTTACTATATATGCATGTTGTGTTGTATTTAGTTTACACAATCACATACATTCATTCCTACATATTACGTGATCATACATTTATTTTTTCCTATTCAGGATAGGACTATCCTTATCTCCACATATGTTTTTAATCTATGTTGTTATAATTAACATATATAATAGTGGAATGTTACTTGCTTTCACTTCATCTAAATTATCATGTTATTACAATGAGTGTATATTATGCGTTGACACATGTTGTGGATGGTTTGAATCCCTCTCATTATTATATTTTTGAATATTTGATACTTGGTCTTACTTATATCAATATAAATCCAAATTTTAAATATTCCAAAAATGCAAAAAAATAAAAATACAAAAACATTAAAATATTCCAAAAAAAATGGACTTGAACATGAAATAATTTCTAGTTTACATGTTTCATTTATCTCATGTTTGGTAGATTACATATCCGTTCTCATTTATACACATGTAATTTATAGTATGAATGATTGGCATGCAAGACATATATATAAACATGCTACATGGATGCATATATGTTGAGCCATTCATATACCTAAGGTCCATGCTAATGCTAGGGGCATCATATTCCAAAATTTAAAATATTATATCTTTCTACAACCTTTTTGTTTTACCATGTTGAGATACTTTGATTTCTTATAAATGCCTTCTTATTGTTCATACTTTATACAATGTTACATGTATATGTTACTTTACTATGATGTGACATTTACCTATTTAGATGGTGTATACTACATTACATGTTATATTCTTCCTATATTCTATTTCTTTTTATAATAGACTAGTCATTCTTTGTCTATTATTTATGACCCCTTGGCCCTATATGTTTGGCATATATTTCCTCTTATTTATGGCTCCTTATCCTTTTGTGTTACATAAATTTTCACTTTTTTTTGTATCTATATCATTGTTTGTGTGAAATTTATTGTCCCTTATTTGTGGCTCCTTAGCCTTGTGTGTGTGACATTTATTATCCATTTTTTATGGCTCCTTAGCCATGGGTGTTTGATATTTATTATCCCTTATATGCATCCCCTTAGCCTTATGTGTTATTATGTGTACTTTTATATCATGTGTCATGGTAATGACATTTATTATTGAGCTTATTGTGACTGTGGAGTTTGTGTCTAATGTGATCCATATCACACACCTCCCCATTTTGTGTGGTGTCATGATCCATATCATGCACCTTTATTGCATAGTCTTATTTTTCACATTTATTATTCATGGTTCTTAATGTGTGTCTAATTTATATATACATCTTGACATGACACTTATGTGCCTTGTATATGTTTATAAATACCTATATTTGGTATAATCCCATTTTATGGCATCTTTTTGCATAGATTTAGATATATAGAAATTTTGATAAAGAGTTGAGTACTTAATCTCATAGTCTTGCATGGGTCTCTTCATCTCCATGTGAATTTTTTCAAATTTATAACCTTTTGTGTCTTCATTTTCATAAATCCATGCTTTATCCATCATCTTACATGGATCCCAGAGTTCCTATGATCTATTCTATATTTTAAGTCATTAAACACTATCATTTAGTTCAGGATACTAGCATCTATGCTAGTGTCCTACACTTTATGGTAGTGTCTCACCTAATACTCTTCTATATTTAAATTATTTCCACTTTTAGACTATTTTTAAGGGTTTGAATGTTTGTTCTATTATCAAATTTCACATACCACTAGGTCTTAATACAAATTAAAAGGTTCCCTATACATACAAGGCTATGACATGGTATTTTTTTATCGATCATGTCTCCCAATTAATATACACATTATTTATTCAAAATATATTGAATCACATTATATACTAAATTTCTAGAACTAAATTTAGAAGGTCAAATCCCACTTGCATTGCTTGTACCAAGAGTTATAATAGGATAAAGAGTATATAGTTTCACAATCACCATTACACACATACACCTAAGAGAGAGAAAACCCTGTTATTATGATGATTTATTCATATTATATGGATATGTAGGTATCACTTCGAAATATCAATGTTGTTAGGGTTAGATTGAATCATTTGTTAACCCATTTTTATTGAGTCACATGTGCTAAAGCAGAAATAATTTATCTTTTTAGTGTCACATGAAAATAAATAATGATATGATCATAGATTTAGGTATAAATAATAAATGTATGTATAAGAATAAGTTTAGGAATAATTTGAGTTGATTATAGTGTAGTTACAGAACCATTAAAATTAGGACACTAGCATCGAGGAAATAAAAAGCATAAAAACCTAGAACAAGCATAACACATGGTTAAGTTTTAGGAGAGACAAATTTAGATGATAGTTGAAATCCATACTATAATGAAAAACAATATATTCTCTCTTATAACCCTTAGTCTCATAGCTTTTATATTTATTATACATGCTTGAACGAATTAATTTCTAGTATTGTTCTATACTTCCTAGATCTAATTCTTACATTGATGCATTCAAATTTTTATTTGTATAGTGTGTTTTTATAAAAACCCATTTTATATTTAAAAAATGGTGAAACCAACCTATAATTAAATTTTATAAAAACCCTTGAGTTCCTTAGGGTTTTAATCTTCTATAATTTTAGATTGATGTATTTATTTTTCCATATCTGATTTTTATATGGGCATTGTATAAGTGAAGTTTGTTCTCCTTATTGCTGTAGCCTTTATGATTTTTTTTTTTTTTGCTTAGGTTTACAACTCTCAAAATGAATACCCATATTAGACAACATAATAATCCTCGTATATTGGATTTTATATTTAATCTTCCTATTGATTAATACATTACTTATGAGGGTCTCATGGCTAATAGAAAATGTGATAAAAAGTCTTATTTTGTAGCAACCCATTATAAGTATAATAATGAGTGGACAAATAATCAAGTTGATGTAAATTAAAATATTGATGATCATGTAGATAATAAAAACACCACATTTAATTTATTGTATGATTATGATAGTTATTCTACATATTTTTGAAGTATGAAGATCCTAACTCTCTTATTTCTCCTATATTACTTAGTTTACAATCTAAAGATGTATTTTTTGAGAAAACACCTAATTTATCTTTACCATTTGTTAGTGCATAACATTGAATAAAAAATTATAAAATGGGCATGCATGTAAATAAAAATAATCATATTATCTAAAATGTTTATAATATAAATATTCCATTCATAAAATATTCTCATAACATACTCGTACAAAAAGTTAAATGCATGTCTCGTTTACCAAAAGATGCACATGCTAAAAAAATTGCATATCTTTCTTATTTACCAAATGTTGATAAAGTTAAAAATTTTGAAGATACTTTTCTATTTTTAGCTAATGCATACACTAAAATAATTAAAATTACTGATATCTATATATATATATATATATATATATATATATATATATATATATATATATATATATATATATATATATATATATATATATATATATATATATATATATATATATATCAAGGATACAATTACATGCAATATTTATTTCACTCTTGGAATAGGAACATTAAAATGATAACACTAGTCAAATTAGTAAACATGATGCATGTAAAAATGAATCAAATGATTGCATTAATTATTATTTTAATGAAAAAAATTACAATGTCAATAGTGATGAATAATAATATTTTATTATAATTCATCCTCCTTAACTCTCTCTGATGTGTGAATAAAAAATCCAAATTTCATTTATTTCATATAATAAATATTCAATTAGTCTAGTTATTTTCCAAAATATTATGCATGATATGTCGATTGAGCTCATATGAAATGATTATATACAAAACAAGCATAGAAATATTCATGATATTCTAAATGATAAAATTACTTATTTTACACCATGTGATATAAATGTTTTGTTATGCAATGTTTATAATTCATGGAATGATGATAACTTAAAATTCAATGATAGTTGTAATGAGTCCATTATAATTATGTTTTAAATTTATGTAAAATTACAACCCATAATTACATCTCATCACACTTTAATAATACCTACTACTCATCTTATGACTATGATAAATATGATAGGAGACCTCCAATGGCAAGTTTCAATTCTTAATTTATAAATTTTATCATGTAATGCTACTATTAATGACAAAATTTTCAAAGATCAATCTATCACATAAATTATATTTGACTATCCTTATCAACAAGAGTTCATTATACCCATTTTACCCTTATTTTATGGTCAAGAAGACCCATCCATCTATTTAACCCAAAATGTACATGTATTTGGTCATTGGGATAAATGTGAATTCCTATTACTAAAATCCTTTCATATAAATTTAACGTGAGTGTAGATATAAAAATGTGATTACATATAGAATATTAGTTTTGTATACCTGACAAATACCAATCACAACTCTACCCTTCAATTATAGACCTTGCTACTGAAAGGCTTGCATTTACCATCTCACTATGCCTAACTACTTACCTTATGAACTGGCCCTATCATTATAATGAACCATATCACCTGTACACTATAATAACCTTAAAATATTATCTATATCCTTCACTATTATTTATCTACCTTCCATAGTTTTTTTTCTTACTTGATACTACCATCCTTATAGGGGAACTAGCATCGATGGTAGTGTCTAGATTCATTATCTAGTGTTTATACCTCAAAATTCATCCAAATTGAAAATATTTAAAAGCATATGGGTCATCATATTTTTCTTATATAACCCTTCAATGTGTGGTATAAATACAAATAAAATCCTATTCATTATCCATCTAGAAAATACCAATCAAGCACCTATTCAAGCTCATTCAATCAAATGCAAAACTAAGTTCTAATATCCTATTCTTACCTATTTTTATATCAATCATAGGATTAATAATATTGTATGTTTTAAGTATTCAAATAACAACCCATGAGTAGTGTTTATCAAGTTACAAGCTAGATTATTGCATTCCCTTGTATATAGTATATTACAACCTTGCATACACATAAGCCAAACTCAGGGGAGAACTACACATTCCATAGAGTATTAGTTATGTAGGAAATTCTCATTAATAAATGCTTCCTTGAAGTTATCTAAGATTTTTTAACCCACTAACCAATTTTTGGTAAGGAGACATGACCTAAGGTGGAGAACTAGAGTTTGAGCTATATATAGTCATATAGGGCTTGTGTGTATGATCCATATATATCAACAAAAATGTGATATAAAAATCTAAAAGACATAAGTATTCACTTATTAATATATTTAATATTCCATATATATAAAAATATGTATCCATAGAAATAAAAATTGATGCAAGTGTACACAAGTCAACAATAATTTCCAAGCCTCCAGAAATAATATTTCTAGAAAATGATAATTGAATCTTGAGCATTAGTCTATCTGTTTCCATGAGTGTAAATCTCATATCCATTTACACATATAAAAACAACCTAATTAATATCTATTATTTGTGTTAAAATTATTAAAATATCAATTGGAATTGTACTTTATATATTTGATAAATTTTTATATTTAGTAAATTGTGTTGTCTAAATTAATTCAATTGGCTTGATTTAGAATAGTTCTATTTAACCATTTTATTAGTCTATTCTAACCCTTCAACCCTTAAAAAAATCTAAACACTATTAAAAATTAATTTAACATTTTTTGAACCCAAACTTTGAGTCTTATCATACAAATCCTAGCTTGCTCTAGGATTCTTAGCCTTCTAAGGTTTCTGATTTCAATAATTTGTAAACCTAAAATTTTCCATTACTTTTGGAAAATTTATTTTCACTTATAAAATGGGGGAAATGTTAATAAATACCATTAATAAATTTAAGATAAATAAACTTTAATAAATCATCTAAATATAAATAATTAATTAATTAATACATTATTACATGTTACACAAGAATAAACGTGCTAAAGCTAGTGCATCCACATCCAATAATGGTGAACCCTTAGATGGTACAAATATTGCTACATCCTCTAGGGAAAAAATTAATACTTCAACTTGAATACTAATTTAAATCCTTAAACCAACACAAGTTGTGTTTTTATCCCCTTTGAAGGCTTCTCAATTCTCAAATCTAAATCCTAATGGGTCTATTATGCAAACTCTTGTCCAAATTATTCAAGATGCAAAAGCTAAGGTTACCAAAATTGAGCAAAATGATTTGAAATAAACTCATTCTATTAATTTACAAGATGTATTTCATAATTATCCATCCCCTAAGATATCTTTTCACCCTTTGCCAACTAGTTTTATTTCACCCCCGGTCAGATTTTATGATGGTAATGGTGATCCTAAACAACATCTCTGATATTTCTATGCATCATGCCTTGATTATGCTTCAAATGATAAAATTTTGAAAAAATTATTTCCAAGGAGCTTAAAGGACTGTGTTTTAATATGGTTCTATGACTTATCACTTCTATTAGTGAAAGCATTCAAACCTCTAGTAGATCAGTTTCTAGCACATTTCTCTATCAAAATCACTAAAAAGATGTCATATGCAAAAATTTATAAGATCAAACAAGTAACTAATTAACCTTCTTAATTAATATGTCTTGAGGTATAAAATAACATTGGCCAAAATGATAAAATCAATGGAATATAAATAGCTTTAAGACATCTTTAAGCAAAGTTTACTTACACCATTACATGAGTCTTTTTTCTTCAATAAGTTTAAATATTTTGATGACTTAAACCATATTTTTTGAAAATTATTAGCTTAAGTATCTGTAAAAAACATTGAATACATCTACTACTAATTTTCACATCAAACTAAGCTACAAGGTAAAATCTTCATAGTTTAAAAATGAAGCAGCCATATTTTTTAATGTAGTGTCATAGCAACCCAATTGACTCATATCATATAATGAAACTAAGAGATAATTTACATGATTACCTAAGTCTCCAACTTTGTTACCTAATAATTTTGTGGAGATTTATCTCATATCTATCCCTCCTCCTATAGAGATTGATATGAGTCAATATCTACCAAAATGATATGATGTTAATTTATATTATGACTATACCAAGATGTTGATCATTTTATAAAAAATGTTATAGATTGATACATAGTATTCAAGACCTTATTGATAATCAAAAACCTCCCTTTGATGATCTTCCAAAGGATTCAGGTTCACAACCTGTTGATAATCAAAACCAAAAGATGTTTGGCAATCCATTACAATATCATTCTAAAAAATATATAGAAGCACAAATGGAATATAATGAACATCCTCTTCCACCTTATTATGGGCACCCAATATATGGGATTATTGGCACATTTACATGCACTATACATCCTTGGTTTAGAGACCTATTACATTTGATGATGGTGAAATTGAGGATGATGATTCAGATCTTCACTCATTGTTTATTAGATCATACCTCAATCATAATTCTATACATAGTGTTATGGTTGATAATGGTTCTAGTGAAAACATATGTACTATGACAGTATTCACTGTAATCATTTAAAAATTACACTTGAGTGCTAGTAATGCTACTTGAGACCACTTATCCCTATACTTATATGAGGGCCTATTTAGACACTTATCCAGTCTTTGTGTGGGCCACACATGTCCCTAAATATCCCTAAATCAGTCATAGACCCTCACTTTAACATCTTGGCCCTTAGTTCCATAAGTTCTTCCACCTAGACACTATCACCATAATTTGGACAGTGGCACCCCAAGTGCTAGTGTCCTAATTTGGATGTTATTTTCCTTTTCTTAATTTTTGGCTCTAATAGATATATTTTCAAATGAGCAATCACATAGGGTCAGCCTAGACCTCTTTTAAAACTCATACAATCACTTGAACAATATATATACATGAATTTTAGCCCTTTATGCATGAGATGGGATTTAGATGTAAATTACACCAAGAAAATTAGAACAAGTTATGCACAATCAAGGTTATTAATCCTTGTTCTACCCTACTTCTACATGCATCCATATACAACATTTCTAAACTTAGATTACCTAGATTTCTAGTCTTAAGAACATTCAAATCACTCAAACTAGAATTCATACTAGCTTCACTTACACTTACACCATCACTTAAGTGGGGATAACTACATTGATCTTGATCTCTTTTTAGATTATTGGTATGTAGGAAACTCTCATCATGTCAGGGAGTTGAAGATGCCTATCTTATCTCACTAAAAACACACTTTGATACAATTGCCAACTAGATGCCCTAGCAACATGGAGGTTCAAGTTTTGCATATAAAATCAATCAAAATAGATCACCTAAAATGAACCAAAACTCATGCACACTGGAATAAGATTTTTAAACTTAGACATAGGTACACCCAAAAGATCATAATAGTTATACACAAAAGACACTAATGGTAAAATAAGGACACTTTCACCATATGGTGCTACTTTCCAATTAGGGTGATACTATCTAAGAAGGATTTTGACACCTGGATCCTATTTGTGACACTCACATTAGCCCAAATCCCATTTTTTAGCCTCGATATGTCTTGTCTCAATCAATTTCCAACTAAGTACTTATTTACATTATTTATTTCTATTTTTTTATTCGATAGGTAAAATAAATTTGGTCTTATAGGGATCCATCAATCAATAGTTTAATCAAATTAAGACCAAATGTCATGAAATAAATCTCCATAGGCATCCAGGTAAAAGACCAACATAAAAAAATAATAAAAAAACAACCATTAGGAAGGTAAAATAAACATAACATCAAATAAAAAGCATCGCAGGTCTAAAATGAGACCCTCAAGGAGGAGGAATCCACCTTTGAAGCATCTCAATGTTCTTTTTTTTCTCCTATAGCATAATTTAAATGGTATGTCCCTACGTGTATTTGGAGGGGCCCTCTAGGGTAATTTATCTGACCTTCGACTGAGGAATTTGGATTCTTCTTTTTTCCTTTAGGTAAGGATGGATTTCTTCAAAAAGATCCTCCTCTGCTATATTATTCCCATCTTTATTAGATTGATAAACTATTTATTTATATTTTTAAAAAAGTCAAACTAAGTCAATTATGTTACTATTTAGTGGTTGTATTTATTGCATATTTCTATCATTTTTTACTATTCTTAGAACTCTTAACAACCTAGGGCTTAAACTCCATAACCCTAAAAATTTAAATCATTTGGTGAACCCAACTTAATTTGAATAGTGCAAAAAACCTAACCCTAGATAATCCTAGGGTTTATATTTCTAGCCTTTTAAGACCCACATTTAATTTTTAGATCTTTGTATTTTCTTATTTATATTTAATTAAATCATGATAATAATGAAAGATGAAGTTTATTACTTTTTAATAAATTTTTTTCTAAATTCCTTTGCATGCTTGTTTCCTTTCATTTGGAATAAATTAAAAGATGACATAAACACATATGTACATTATGTTTTATATCAGTTATAATGTATGTCATATTTCATTCTACCTCTAGCATGTTATTGTTCAATTATGTGGAATTAATTTAAGAAAAAATCCTTACATACATAGAGGATAAATTAAAATATATTTTATTGAACTTATTCCATAAATTTAATACCCTAATAACCATCTTTTAAGTTTCAATATCATATCTTATGTACAAGAAATAATATCTTTCTGCTCCTCATCTCCATGAGGATGATAATTACTTTCCCTCTAACTAGATCCATTTTATCACTCCTCCATGATTATTTGTAGCCTATATGATTGTTACTAATTCCCATACTCAACCTATCCATGCCTCCACCTCTTCTTTATAGGGTGTGTGCCTCCATGTTCAATTAGAATCAACTAGGGTTTACACTTGTGAGACTCTAAAAAATCAAATTATAAATACAAGCAAGTTCATTTCAAAATTGTAAACTTAGAATAAACTATTACATGAAAATATTACAAAATTGATAAATCATATTACAAGATAAAATCCCATAGGTTAAACTAGTGTTAATCATGTATATGCATCTTCACCTAGTCAATTTGTGGAAAATACTTTTATATGTCAAAATAATAAATCATAACAAAGTGCATCTACAACTAGTGATTCAAAAAGTACTCAAGATAAAAAATAATGCACAAGATAGGAATCATGACACTCTCCCCCCACTTCAAAATGAAAATCTTATTGTCAATAAGGATGAGATCTTATGGAGTTTCAGAGACAGACTTTAGGAACAACCCCATGATCATGCATAGATTCTATAAGCCATAATGGAAATAAATAACAAGTAAAATAATGTTAAATATTCTACTTACCCAAATAATAATATTGTTACAAGTAATTTCAAGATAACTCAGCTTTTATAACCATCTATTTTAACTTGACAACCTTTAACAATGACAACACCTCCTATGGTTAGTTCCTCCTCTCTCTTTTACATACATCTTTAGCACATCACATAGTGATAACTCCTTTTCCATCTAGATTTTTGGCACCTAAGATTACTTTGTATGATGTTAAGGGTGACCCAGAGTACTATTTATGATATTTCCACATAGCATGTTTGGACTACCTATCCAATAATTTGCTCCTTACTAAGTTATTCCCATGCAGTCTAAAGGAATATGCCTTATAGTGGTTTTATGATCTTCCAAATTAGTGTATCACCACATTAAATCCATTGGAAGATATATTTTAACATACTTTTAAATTAACATCAATGATAAGATATCATATGCTCAAATAGCACAACTAAAGAAAAAATCCAAAGAGCCTATTGTAGAATATGTCTTGAGATATAAAACTATATTAGAAAAGATGACTAGCACCATGGTAAATCATGAGCTCCAAGATATATTCAAATAGAGTTTAATCCCAACATTACATGAAGTTATCTTATTCAAGAAGTTTCTAACCTTTATAGATTTATGCCACGTAATGAAATAAAGGGAAGTTAAGATTATCTCTATGGTCAAATTAAAATATACAAGTGGATCAAAATCAGTTACTAAGAGTTATAATAATCCTCCATATAAAGTAAGGGCCACTAAAAATAAGAGTGATCATAAGGCCCCAGTTAATGCAACTTCAGATCCACCTCCTCACTTGGTTTTATCATCTCCTTCATGGAGAGTTTTCACTAGCCTTCTAGAATCATGGACACATATTTTATAGTAACTCCTAAAATACAATGTCATATCTCTCCCTCCCATCAATAAGG
>JARHVA010005821.1:665000-682500 GCA_037957365.1 Torreya grandis | reverse complement strand
ATTGTTGAATGAGATATTATTATTGAATCAATAGTTTAGCTCATACTCTTACATGTATGGTTGAGTGATTTGATTATTAAGATTATTCTACCTAAATGGTATAATAGAATGAAAATCTTAATAGATATCTAACTTTATTGTGAAATAAATAAATTAGATGATTGGGTTTATAATGCTTTGTATGACGGATCAAATTCATTATTATAGGACTTTCTTATTTTAAGATAAAATATGATTGATAGTAAGGAAAAAGTTAATTATGGGAACTATTGGTTTTAATATGGTCATAATTATGAATCAATCTCGCATTAATGACCCTAAATAATTAAGTGTGAAGGATTACACTCACTTAATTAGTGGCACTAATGCATAGACAAGGTTTAATCCAATTAAGTGGTGTGTATGAAATTGATTGATCCTTATGATCAATAACTATATGAAAACTTTGGCCAAATTGGTTTTTATAGTTAAATATTATCACTTCATTTATTTGATTTAGTTTACATGTTTTGTATGATATCATGTTAGAACGTGTTTCTTTATCATATGTATCATATATTATCTATCTTATAGCATAGGGGTTCTAGTTTATCACTCTAAATTCTTGTACCATAATTATCTACGCATTGTGAATGGAGGGTTATTCCCTATTTTGAAGATTATGTGGATAATTGATGGTTTGGTGTTGGTGTAAAAAATTACTTGGATGATTCTCTCCCTCCCCTCATCATTACTACACTATAGACTACACTTGAGATTACTTATAGATATTATGAGTTCATTGAGACTCGCAGACTCGATGGAGTTATGTATCATTGTATATTATTATAAAGACATGTATTATGCTAAAACTATACTTTTTATTCATAGGTACTATTAAAATAGTTGGATGTAAAAGTGTATCAATTTTGGTTGAATTTTTAATAATACTTTTATGAAATAAATACATCCTTCATTTCTATATTCAACATTGTACCTGTTCTTGATATTGATATTGATGACATGATCATTAGCTAAATAGATTAGTTATAGACCTTTCTATGGTTAGTTAAAACTAATTTATTTAGTTAAATGTCACTTTATTTAGGTTTCATCATGATAAAATCTATTATTTGAATTTGTGTAATTATTTTTAAAAAAAATTACCCTGTTCTAGTAAAACTTAGTGGGGTTATTAGGTTTTGGTATTAGAGGAGGCTCAAACTTTATGACTTTATGAGTTCTCTAACATAAATGTATTCTCCTATTAAGAAAAAATAATAATGGTGCTTTCTAAACTTGAAGGTGAGGGTAATTCAAACACCAACCCTTTAGTGGATCCAAATTAGTTCAAAAATTAGCAAGTTGTGAAGTTGGATCAAATCCTTATAGCCATGCATGAAACTAGGTATTGAATCATGACCTTAGAAAAGTAAGTAATTAAGGATAATGTTTAGGAAGAACCTGAAGAGCATCTTATTGAGTAATAAAATCCTCCAAAGCATAGGCATGAAGAAGTGACATAAGATATGAGAGCTCAAGTAGCTATAGAATTGGCATGGGATATGAAAAAGGTTAACCCACCCAAGTTCAACGGAACCATTTTGGGAGATGGAGCTTAAGCATAGATAACAGAGATGGAGAAATATTTCAAGATATAGAATTACTCTTAAGCCACCAAAGTAGTTTAGGGAACATATCATCCTTTTATCGAGGCATTAACTTAGTGGGAAAATAATAAGCTCTAAATTAACCTTGACTCTACCACCACCACTTGGAAGTAAGTTGTGACATTGTTTAGGTCACGGTGGCTTCTATAGTTGTATTTTTATCATAAGATGACATATTTTTATAACCTTAATTAAGGAGACCTTTACATGAATGAATACTATGAATAATTCATCAAGATCTCAAATAATGTACCTCAATATTAGGTAGATGAGAGGTTCAAAATCAAGAAGTTCATTATAGGATTAAAACCCAAAATTTGTTGTGAGGTAAATGTGCATGGGCCATCTACCATAGATTAGGTATTCAAGAAGTTAATCAAGTAGGAATAAAAGATGAAATCAATTTTTTAGGTCAGATAAAAATTCAAAAAAAAGTTTGGAGGTCCTAAAATGACTTTCAAAAAGAAGAACTTGAACAAGAGTGGAGACTCCAAGAGCTAGTTCAAGAACTAGAATGCTAATTTCAATAATAGCTTAGGGAAAAAGAAACCTAGAAATGGTTTCAAGGGAGGTTTCAAGTGAAACAAATAATAAAATAGGAAAGTATCACCTAGAGGTTGATTCATTTGTACAAGTGACCATTACACTCAAGAGTGCACTCAGGGTAAATTAGATGGAAAGAACAAAGGGTTTTGCTTAATAATAAGGAACTTTTTAGAAATGGATTCATGCAACTATTGACAATCATCAGGATAAATTCCAAGCTTCTCCGAATGAACTATTAGGTATTTTATTTGATCATCTAGTTATTATTTTGATTAACACTAGGGCTATTGAATGTTTTATTGCTACTAGAATGTTTAATAAGTGGTCTAGAAAATTTTGGATTTATGGCAAATGCATGGTCAGTATACTATGGGAATGAGTCAAAGGTCAAGGTTTACAAATGTCTATTGGAAGATAAGATTAGGTTACCTAAATTAACTACATTAGTGGATCTATATGATTCACCATTATGGTCATATAATGTGATCTTAGGAGTTAATTGGCTTGCAATGCACAAATCTAAGGTTGATTTCTATTTGGTCAAGATGATTTTGAAAATTAGACATAGATTCAAGGTGAGAAAAGAAAGTTGAAGCTTAAGAAATTTTCTTAAATTCAAATAAAAAATGCTTAGAAGAAAGGATGCCAAGCATTTATTGTAAAATAAATGAGATGGAATAATCCAGGGAACCATCCACTAAGTATTATCCTTTTATTAAGAACTTTCAAGATGTGTTTCTAAAAGAATTATAGGATTACCACCCAAACATAAGTTTGATTTATTTATATACATCATACCTAGATCTATACCATAATTAAATGCACCATATAGGATGAAAAATATTGAATTTGGTTGATTTGAAAGCTCAACTTTAGGAGTTATTTTCAAAATGGTTGATTTGACCAAGTATGTCACCATGGGGTACACCAGTGGTGTTCATCAGGAAGAAGGATGGTAATCTTTACCTATGTATTGATTACATGATGTTGAACAAGGTGAAAATAAAAAATAGGTATATGTTACCTCCTATTGATGATCTCTTTGATTATATGCAAGTGGAAACTATATTTTCTAAGATTGATCTTAGAATAGGGTATCATTAGCTAAGAATTTAAGATGAGGATATTCTAAAAGAAGCATTCAGAACTTGGTATCGGCACTATGAGTTCACAATGTTACCTTTAAATTTAAAAAATTCTTTGACATCATTGATGAATGTAACGAATAATGTATTCAGTAATTTTGTAGACCGATTTGTGTTGGTTTTTCTGGATGACATCCTCAAATATTATAAAAATGAGGAATAACATATTCAACATCTAGAACTATTTTTCCATCATTTTTAGAAGCATAAAATGTATGGAAATTTATCCAAGTTTGTATTTTTCTATATTAAAGTGAAATATTGGGGACACATTATCTCCACAAACATAATTTTAGTGGATCTAGAAAAGATAAGAGCCATAATGGAATGGCTAGTGCCTAAAAATATGTATGAGGTAAGGATCTTTATGGGATTAGCAGGCTATTATAGGAAATTTGTTTTGAATTTCTCAAAGATAACTAACCTAGTTACCTTTATTCAACAAAATAATTAGAATTTTGTTATGTTTTGCAATTGAAAACAAGTCTTTTAGGAACTAAAAAGGAAGCTTACTTCAGCACTTATGCTAAGAGTTCTTGATCCTAATGGTCAATTCTTAGTGATCATGAATACATTTGGGTATAGACTTGGAGGATTTCTTATGTGAGATGTTTAATTTGTAGTATAAGAGTCTAAAAAACTTAAGTCATATTAGGTGAATTATGCCCCTCATGATCTAGAACTTACTACAATAGTACATGCTTTGAAATTTTGGAGGCATTATCTATTGGGGAAACAATTTGAGCTCAATATTGTCAACTTAGAAATCAAGTACATCTTCACCTAACTGAACCTAAATGTACATTCGAGATGTTAGTTATAACTCTTATCTAAATATGATTTTATATTAACTATATCAAGGGCAAGGAAAATAGAGTTGTAGATGCCCTAAGTCATTAAAAGTACATAGTAGCCTTGGCTACTATCAAGAGTGCTTTCCATGATTAGGTAATCAAATTCTTACCAAGAGATGAATTTTATGATTAGTTCAAGAAAGCATTATCATAGAATACTCAAAATCCTAGGTATAAAGGATTTAAGTTAGAGAGTGATGATCATTTGAGGTACAATGGTAGGATGTATGTGCTTGATAAAGAGAACTTGATGAGCATGATGCTAAAATAATGGCATAATATCCCATATTCAAGACATCCTAGTGTAACCAAGATTGTGGTTGAGCTAATAACTCTCTATTTCTTGAAAGGGATCAAGAATGATGCAATGTATTTTATATCTCTTTATTTGTAATGCTAGTATGGGAAAGTTAAACATGTGCATCTGACAAGATTGTTGTATCTTCATAATATATTTTAGTGGACGTAGTAGGTAATTAACATGGACTTTGTCCAAGAGTTGTCATTATCATATAACTATCATGATATTATCTTAGTGGTAGTTGAAAAACTAACCAAGTTAGCTCACTTCATACCAAGCAACTCGATAGATGATGCACCTATGCATGTGAAGAGATTATTGAAAGAGGTGTACTAATTACATGGATTTATAGAAAATATCATTTATGATCATGATCTGAGAATAATTTCTAGAGTTTGGTTCACACTAAATTTATCTATGGGTATGTATTTGAATTTTAGAACTACATATCAACTAGAAACTGATGGGAAAATGGAGAGAGTTAACCAAGTTTTAGAATATCTCCTTCAAATTTATTACATGGATCAACAATTAAATGGGGAGGAGTACCTTCCATTGGTTGATTTTTATTACAATAACTCATACCAATTAGCATTTAAAATGGCTCCATTTGAGGCATTATATGGCAAGAGCTATAGAACACCAATTAGTTAGGACAAATTAGAAGACATGGTGATCTTTGGACCTAAAATGATTTTGGAAATGGAAGACTAAGTTAGGTTAATCAGGCATAGGTTGTGTTAACTATCTAGATAACACCCAATGGAGATCATTTTTAGTCAATTCTAAGCCATACCTAGACTAACATGGGAATGACCCTAGGTTATGGGTATCCTATAACAAGGTTAGACCTCTATGATTTTTTAGGAGGCTAGATTCTCAAATTTCATAATTTGGACCTTTATTTCTAAAACCTAAAACTGGTTGGGATGAAAAGAGTAAAGAGATTTTCATAAAGTAAAAACTATTATAATATGTGGTGATGCACCATGAAATTATCAAATAAACTCTTGAACTTAGATTATTTATCACACTAATGGACTATGAAAGAAGCTATTGTAATACATACTATAGTTTTAGTGCAATGGTATTTCATATATAGGTTAGTTTGATACACACAAATTAGGGAACAATGAAAATAAGGTATGGTTAAAGACACTTAAATTTGGTTATCCACTATGTCCTTGAGATATTAATGCTAAGACACATTATATGACCTACAAAGAAAGTTGCTAACAATTAGGTTGAGTTTGGACATGAAATATGAAGATAACAATCACATTTGCATATTAAACAAACATAAAACATTAAATATAGATTAGCAAATAATTATAAAATACTCTATTTACTACTCCAAGAGGTGTCAAATACAATTTTGGTAGAGTCTAGTCATACCATCCTGAGGGATCCTCATCAATAGATTGAAGGATATATTTATATAAGAAAGGAAGCAAGAGAGATGGATTTTTGGCACTCAAAAGGGAATCAAATGAGCTCAAGTTCATTTGAAATGTTGTTACAATTGCCTTTGTAAATTAAGCTCATTTAAACTCTTTTGATTGATTTAGGCTACTTAAAGTGGTTGCACAATTACACTAATTCTCTTTCTTATTACAATGGTGAAGAAAATTTCTTCTGGTCTTTGTTCCACCATCCATGCAATTATAACCATTAGGCTAGTATGTTAAAATCTTGTCTTGTTAATTGCTCTTAACTAGTTTGTCATGGCATACAAAGTGAAGAGAAGGTGTCCTTTTCATATAATTGGTCTTAGATATGAAATTGGTAGGGTCTACTTGTATGCCTTCATGGCACTCTTTGAAAATATAGCTCCTTATTATATCAATAGCGAACATAGTCACAGAAAGATCCCTCTATGATGCAAACTTACAAGCCAGAGGCCCATATTTAGCCCCATGGGTGGTTCCTTTATGTTATTCATATTTTAATACATGGATTATGTATTTTCAATAGTTTTTTATTGAGCTTCAATGTGGCAAGGTGACACTACAATACCTATGTTAACTTTTATCAAAAATTGGCCTTGGCTTCTCGACCTTTATTTTCATTAGTCATCAATTTCTATTCAAGATCCTTGACTGATTGACCAATCTTGCTCCATTGATTTTGTTTAGTATGATGGAGTGAGAGACATTGATCTTACCCTTGACCTATCAACTTTATACTAGCATATACCATGTATCAACCCCATGTTTGATTTTAGGATCCATTGTCAGTCTATCAGCCTCACACACTTATGCCACGTGTCGATCTCTCAACCTCTCTAACATTTTGACCTTTGTTTGCACCATTGGATCAAGATGTATGATGAAATGGAGACCATCGGATCAACTGGTACCCATCATTTTAAATCCAATGGCTAACTCATGAGCTTAAAATTAACATTCATGCTCTTATCAAATGGCATTCATATGATCATCATTGATGTTTATGAAATCATTAAATTTAAGCTCCAATGGATTTCTCTTTGCTATATATTAGATTTTACGTCTTCATGACCATCAAATACATTTTCAATCCCATTAAATGATGGGTACATAGACATAAATTTTAATCTATGATGGTCTTTTTTAAATTAAATAGTTATTTTTTAGAGCCTAAATTTGACATTAGCATGAGTGTTCCACTCTACAAGTCCATTTTTAAATCTTATAACTTGAGTCAAAAATCTCATGCGATCATGAAAATTTTTGAGGATGATCCTAGCATGTATAACTACAATTACACATGATCTACTATTTGTGTAAGCCTTTTGAGTGAAGATATTAAATACACACGTTTACTGGTATATTCACTC
Source organism: Torreya grandis (assembly GCA_037957365.1). Lineage (NCBI taxonomy): Eukaryota > Viridiplantae > Streptophyta > Pinopsida > Cupressales > Taxaceae > Torreya > Torreya grandis. The sequence continues at coordinate 675,187 of JARHVA010005821.1, read as the reverse complement.
TTGTGTGATGTCTTGGTGACAGTCTGGTCAAAAATGGCTAAGTATGGAAACTTAGAAAAATATGTCTAAAGAGCCAACTTTGAACATGCATAAATTTTGTTAAACTTAGATGCATGGCCTAAAACTTAGTGTATTATAAATAGGGACTAAGGTTAATAAACCCATGTGACCATTTCTTCTTGAATCATCCCCATGTGGAAATTATGGTGTCACCAAATTGCCTACTCAAAATTTATGCCACTAGACCCAAAATGTCTAGATGAACACAATGAAAAACTAGATGAATGCTATGCACTTCCAAGTCATTCCAAGCACTCTAGAAATCCCATGGGGTCTCTATAACTGTATTCCTTCCCTTATAAATTAACAAATTACACTTAAAATGAACTTAAAGTACTTTAAAAACTTTACAAGTTTTATGATCTCTTAGGTCCTTTCATTCCATCCAAAACTTTCTCATCTCTTGCTCCATTTTTGATCTTTAGGACACTGCACTATATCTAGGTAGAAGCTCAGTATCTGGGCCAAAATGGCCAAAATTTTTGGTAACTCAACTAGATTGACCAGCCTACTAGTCACACAACCTAGACATTGGTCAAGCTTACTTAGGATGACTAAACGAATGAAATGCTACTTATAAAAGACTCTAATTGACTTTTGGAAGAACTTTTTGGAGTAATGGGGGGAAAACAACAACAAATCAAAAAAAGCTAAAGCAAAAAAAAGAACATCAAATAGAACAATATGCAAAAGCATTTGGAGAAAAAAATAGACCTATCTACCTATGTACAAGGTGTTGGTTAGACCACATGGTATGAATGTCATCATCTTTTATTTCCTTTGATTTTCTTAGCTTATTCATCCTGATCTCCACTGCATCACTTTCTAGAAGCTTTAGTTGGTGTGCAAGCTCTAAAGCTAGAAGATCCAATGAAATTAGTAGCCTTACTTATCTTCCATAGACTAAGAGATAAGATGGATGGCTAGTGGATTTCTTAGGAGTGATCCTATCAGCCCATAATTTCGTCTTCAACATTGTATGCCAAGATCACTAATTATCTTCCATTTTTCTCTTGATAATCTGAATCAAGTTCTTATTAATGGACTCAGCTAGTCCATTACCCTATGGATAATAATTTAATGAATATGTAAAATAGATACCTTGATCAACAGCCCACTCACATACCTTTATGTTACTAAATTCTAAAGCATTATCTAATATTATAGTGGAATGTGCTCCAAAATGGGTGACTAGACTCTCATATAACTCAAGCACAAAATTCTCATTTTCTTCCTTCAATGGAACTGCTTCCACCCACTTATTGAAATAATCTATAGCTATAAAAACACACATATTACCATCACTATATGGGGGATTAATAAATCCAATGAAGTCTAAACCCCATTAAATGAAATTTTGTTCAATCTAAATAGGCTTCAGTGGCATAGCAGCGAGTTTCTATTTCCTTGCAAACATTGCACATTTTTCACACTTATTAACCCATACATGTGCATATATGAATAAATTGGGGGGAAATTAGTTAGATATAATGATTTTTTCAGCTATGCCCCTTGATTCAAAATGGCCTCCATAAGTACTACTATGAAATTGATTGAGAATCTTATCAAATTGGTTAGTTTTAACACATATTAAGAGCATACCTCTAATATATTTTTTGAACACCTCTTCATCAATAAAAATTTATGGCATTAATTTTAACCTAAAGCTTATTCTTTTTGATGCATTCAAACACATTGGACACTCTCCTATTTGAAAAAATCTAGCAATATCTTAGTCTAACTTGTAGGAGGAGTATTTTTAGGTCCATGTTGAGTGTCTTGAATTACCAAAATTATCTCATTTTCTTCCCTTACATCTTCTACAAGATGTTGACATAATCCTTCAACCTTAGACTAGCTTTGTGACCTTGACTTCAATGTCATACTTCATGTACTTATTAACCCATCCATCTCTCTTTTCATTGAATTCTCTATTGAGGATAAAATCCTTCACACTTAGATGAGCTACCATTAGTATAATCTTATTGTTTGAAACTAGATGTATAAATTTCTTCAAAATTATTACAACAATAAGTACATGTTTTTCAAAAAATCTATATCTTTCCTCATTACCTTCCAAACTTGACTAAAGAAATCAATAGGTTATTCCAGACCTTCATCAGTCTATTGCATAAGCATAACTAAAATTGCATCTAATGTAGAGAAGGCATACAAATAGAATTCCTTATTAAGATATGGATTTAAAAGTGTGGGGGAATGAGATATGGCCTCCTTGATGTCCTCAAATCTTATCTTACCTTCTCTTATCCATGTAAACTCTTTTCATTTTCTCAACATATGAGTGAGAGGCTTGACCATCTTTGCAAAGCTTAGAATGAACCTCCTAATGATGTTAATATTTCCCAAGAAGCTCTACAATCTTGTCTTATATTTTGGTAATGATAGTGTAAGGATTTCTTATATACTCTCTATATAAATCTAAAGACCAATTTTGGACACCACGTGTCCAAGAATTCTTCCTTCATGCTCTAAAAAAATGCATTTCTTTGGATTCAGAGAAACTCCAAATTGTTTACATCTATCAAAAATAGATCTCAAGTATGTCAAATGATCATTAGGATTTTTTTATAATATTTTTATATCATCAAGATAAAATAAAAACATATCATTCAAAATACCATGAAAATTAACATCCTTGCTCTTTGTAAGGTGGCTCTAGCATTGGAGAGTCCAAAGGGAATTTTATAATATGCATAGGTGTCCTATTTTGTAGTGAAGGTAGTATTATGCTCCTCTTTGATTAGGATTTGGCTATAGCTAGAATAACCATCAAGCAATTATAACCTCTGATAACTTTCCACCTTTTATAGAATTTGATCCATGTAGGGAAATGGGTAATGGTCATTTAGGTACACCTTATTGAGGTCCCTGAAGTCAACATATAAATGAATCTCTCCATTATTTTTCCTTTCTATAACAAGTTTTTCCACCCATGAGGAATGCTTAATTGGAAATATTATATTTGATTCAATAAATTTATAGAGTTAGCTTCTCATGAGGTCCTCCACTCTTAGTTTGATAGGCCTTTATTTTGCTTTATTGTCTTGGCATTGCCTTGTAATTCAATGGTGTGTTGTGCAAGATTGGGGTTAAACCCTTTCAAGTATTTATAATCCCAAGCAAATATATCAAAAAAATCTTTGCACAAAGCAATAAATTCAGCTCTTTCCTCTACTATATTGACCTTCCCTAGGTGTAGCAATTTGTCCTTAAAGATCTCTATCTTTTCATAATGTTATTCCTTAGTTGAGATGTATGTTTTCCCTTTTCTTACTTGGTCATCTTCATTGAATATTATTTATAATGTCACAAGTCCTTTAGGCAACCTATTAGACCTTAGTTTTACTATTTGATCATCATATTAAATTGTAACTTGTCTTGATTCTTATAGAATAATTCTACCTCTTACATTAGAAAACATATGATTTGATCATCATTGTCAAAGACTTTCCAACTCACCTCATTTTTAGGTATAGTTAGTCTACATATAACCTTGACCCTATTTTTCCTTTGGTTTCCTTTAAATCCTTGTATCTCATATTGGGCACCAATGGCTATAAGCCTATCTGCATGCTAGTTTACTACTCTTGGTATGAATTGGATATTAAATGCCAAGAAATCCTCCATGAGGTCCCATACCCAATTATTATAATATTTAAAATGGTTATTCTTGACTACACTTAGGCCTCTAACTTGTTTCACTACAAGCTCACTATCACCCTTGACTTTGAGGAGATCGACACCTCTCTTTCTTGCTTCTTGCAAACCATGTAAAAGAGATTCATATTCAATTGTATTTGAGGTGAAACTAAATTGGAGTCTTGTAGATGAATGGTAATTTTGACCTAAGGGTGAAATCAGCATGTCTCTCACTCCACTTCCATTCTTTAACTTTGATCCATCAAAGAACAAATTTCATATACCATCCTCTTCTTGAGTAATGTTAGTTAAGCAAGTTATAGCAGGACCCTTCTCATGCATGTATTACACTCCTAAGCCTACCTCTTAAATATTTTTATATGGATCAAAATCATGATTGTTAGCTTCCCATTCATCTAAGTATAGATCTGAGATGCCTTCAATATGATCCTAGGTTTTTTGTTCATTAACCTCTTCAACCTCTTTAAATATGGCATAGTTGGTATTTGCAAGATTAGTCATATAGGGTTATAGGTAGAACCTCAAGATAGGTTTAGATATTATAGTGACTTTGGTTCCATATCTAGTTATAAAAACCGTATATGACCAATCAGATGACAAATATCCTCCAATCTTATCAGTAAAATCCCTAGACAAGTATTAGGCAAAATATGGAGGTATGTCTACCACCCTTACATCTTTATTAATGATACAATTTGGACAAGTTGCCAATGTGATATAAATATATTTAAATATGGATACTATCTTAGTGGGGGATTTATCTAATTAGATAACACCTTTTTCATTAGGCACATATTTGAGCCCAAGTTTATCTGTTATGGATTTAGGCATCACTAAGGTTGAAGCACTTGAATCTATCATGAAATTGTGTACTAAACAGTCCCCTATGATGTTTGATAGATAAAATGGGGGGATTAACAACCTTAAAAAGATGAAAAACATTTTAAAATTGACTTTTTCTTGGAATTTGATTACGAACTTAGCTAGGGGATTGGTTAAGCTTACTATTATTGATGAAAATAGTGTTCACCTTGTCAACTATGTTCTCTTCTTAGCCCTTGTATGATTTGTAATTGGTTCATTTTTCTTGTATAGCTTGTCCCAAATTAGCTGCTATATACTCAAACACATGTTCCCCTTCTTAAAAATTCATGCATGTGGTATCAAATGGCACTTTACTCACACTCCCTTATTATTTGCTTTAAAATTCTAATAGTGACATGGTAGGCATGGTGTCTTGACTCGTTTGTGGGCCTTGTGGTGGAGGAAGCATCATATCATGACCTTGGAATGAAGGAGCATACTATCAACTAAGGTCTTCATACATGTCTCTAGTAGTGGCCATCACCATCTCATTGGACTGTTCCCCTAACTGCCCTTGACCTTCTTGAGCATAGTTGTTCTGAGTTGGCATAATAGCTCTATAATTACTTAGAGCATTAGGATTGTGTTGCCTTGACTAAGAATTATACCCTTGTCCTTGCTAATTGGACTAATAGGGTCACCTATTATACTGATAATTCTAATTAGTATTCTGATATATCCTATATGGTGGAACTTATTACCTCTCCATTACAACCAACTTGTTATTCTAAGATTTGAGAAGACTCTTTATCTTCCCTAATCTATCATTTGAATCGCCTTATGTTTGATAAAACTTCTTTGAATCTGGAATTGGAGCAATAATTAGAGCAGGAAGATGTATCTCTAAAAAGAGGGGCATCAGTGACCTTGGATCCAACTTACTTTCTCATATATGTTAATTTTTAACATTAATTATTTATTCAAAAGCTTAAGGTAGAGTATTCCCTCCCATGGATTGAATCATCTAAATTGAGAGCCTTTAGATAGTATAAAAAGTAGAGTTGTGTGTAGGCTTGATGACTGTAGGAATTCTATCCTAAGTTTTTAGGAAATTGTACTTGAAATCCACCATGAATTCATGATTAAATATTTTAATTATTTTAAGTTTCTCCACAAGTGAAAGATGATCACTCTTGTCCTCCAAGTGATTGCACAAGACCTCTCCAAACTCATCCTAGCCATTGATTAATGTAGGATCCAATCCTCTATACCACTAGAGTGTTTTCCCTTTGAAATAAGTTCCTAACAATCTCATTGCTACATTTTATTGAGTCACATGATGCACTAAACATAGGTTAGCAATATCTGCAATATGTTTTATGGGAGTAACTTGATTTTATCTTATAAAATAAGGAAGATCCTTCAAATTTGAGACTAGAATATCATCCCATTAGGTAAGGTTCAGAGGACTACCACCATTGAAAGGCACAAAGACTTGTCTTCTAGGAATAACCATTCAAAGTATGGGTTTTATAATAATGTTTGGCTGAACAATATTGGCTTGAATAGGAGGAACAAGAGGTGTAGGTATATGATTTGACTAAGAGGATTTCTTCTTCTTTATTGATTGGAAAGATAGCTCAAAGAAAATTTCCCCTTTATCTTTTGTAGAGGATCTTATGATAATTCTTGGGATCATGAAAAATATACAAATCTAGAAATGAAACTCTAAAATTTCTTATTATACTCAAATATGCAAAATTATGTAAATAGGTGGTCCCACTAGATGTGTCATAATTATTAGTTATCTAGATAGCACCCAATGGAGATCAGATTTATTAAAGTTTGTCCCATACCTAGACTAACAGGGGAATGACCCTAGGTTATGGGTATCTTATAATAGGATTAGACCTTTAAGACTTTTTATGAGGCTAGCTCCATAGATTTCATAATTTAGACCTTTATTTCTAAAACCTAAAACTGGTTGGGATGAAAAAATTTAAGAGATTTTCATAAAGTAAAACCGATTCTAATATGAGGTGATGCACCATGAATTTGTTAGTTCCACTCTTAAACTAAGATTCTTTATCACACTAATGGACTATGAAAGAAGCTACTACAATGCTTATTATAGTTTTTGTGTAGCAATATTTCATATAAAGGTCTGTTTAATACGCTCACACTAGGGAGAAATGAAAATAAGGTCTAGTTGAAGACACTTAAATTTGGTTATCCACTATATCCTTGAGAGATCAATGCCAAGACACATTATATGACCTAAAAATAAAGTTTCTAGCACTTAGTTTAAGGTTGGGCATGCAAGAGGAAGATAATAATGACATTTTCATATAAAACAAACATAAAACACTAAATATGGATTAGCAAATGATTTCAAAATGCTATATTCACTACTCTAAGGTGTCAAATAAAATTTTGGTAGAGTCTAGTCATACCATCCTAAAGGATCCTCATTAATAGCTTGAAGGTTATATTTATAGAAGAAAGGAATAAAGAGAGAGGGATTTTTGGTGCTCAAAATGGAATCAAATGAGCTCAAATCCATTTGAAATTTTTTTACAACTACATCCATAAATTAATCTCATTCAAACCCTTTTGATTGATTCATGCTACTTCAAGAGGTTGCATAGTTACATTGATGCTCCTTCTTGTTATAATGGTGAGGACATGTTATTCTAAGATTTTTTATATCATCCATGTAGTTAAAACCACTAGGCTAGTCTATTATAATCTTGTCTTGTTGTTAATTGCTCCTAACTAGTTTGTCATGGCATGCACAGTGAAGAGAAGGGGTCATTTTCATGTAGTTGGTCCTAGAGATGAAACTGTAAGAGGCCATTTATATGCCTTCATGGTACCCTTTGAAAAAATAGATCCTTATTCTATAAATGGTAAACATAATCACAAAAATATCCCTCGATGATGCAAACTTATGAGATAGAATCCCATATTTAGCCCCATAGGTAGTCCCTTTATGTTTTTCATGCTTTACTACATGGATTATGTCCTTTTAATGGTGTTTAATCAAGTTGTAATGGTGTTTAGGTGACCTTACAATACCTATGTTTGATTTTGTCAAAAATTAGCCTTGACTTCTCAACATTTATTTTCATTGGTCATCAATACTTGATTTGGATCCTTGACTCACTGACCAATATTTCATTATTGATTTTATTTAGTATAATAGAACTAGATGCATTGATCTTACCCTTGACCTATCAACTCTATCCTCATATACACCATGTGGTAATCTTGTATTTTATTTCAAGATTCACTATCGGTCTACCAACCTCACACACTTATGCCATGTATTGATCTCTTGAGATCTCTAGCCTTTTGACCTTTACTCACACTATTAGATCATGGTGTATGATGTAATGTGAACCATCAGATTAACTAGGACCCACCATTTGAAATCCAATGACTAACTCATGAGATTAAAATTAATGTTCATGCTCATATCAAGTGATGTTTGCATGACCATCATTGACTTTTGCATGACCATTAAATTTAAGCTCCAATGTATTTTTTATTATTATATCTTAAATTTGACATCTGCACAATCATCAAATATGTTTATGAGCCCATCAAATGGTGGGCATATAGATGTCAATTTTAAGCTTCAATGTTCTTATTTAAATTAAATGATTATTTACTCAAGCCTAAATTTAATGTTAGAATGAATGTTCCACTCTACAAGTCTATTTTTAGAAGATTATGACTTGAGCTAGAAATCTCACATGGGCATGAAATTTTCTAAGGATGATCTTAGAATGTATAACTATAATTTCATGTGATCCATTGGTCATATGAGGCTTCAATGTGAAGATATTAAATTCATAATTTGTCTATTCCATTTACTCCTACGTGACATCCTAGTGATGGTCTCATCAAAAATGGCTAAGTATGGAAACTTAGTGAATTCTATCTAAGGATCCAACTTTGAACATGCATAACTTTTATCGTGATTAGATATATGGCCTAAAACTTAGCATGTTGCAACTAGGGAGTAAGATTAATAAACTTAGTGACCATTTATTCTTGACTCATCCACACGTGAAAATGATAGCATCAGTAAGCTACCTACTTAGAATTTTTTGCCACTAGACCAAAAATGTCTAGATGAACATAATGAAGAACTAGATGAATGGTATGAACTTTTAAGTCATTTCAAGCACTCTTGACATCCCATGGGGTCTATGTAACTCTATTATTTCCCTTATAAATTGATAAATTAGACTTTAAGAGAACTTAAAGTACTTTAAAAACTTTACAAGTTACATGATTTCTTAGGTCCTTTCATTCCATTATAAAACTTTCTCAGCTCTTGCTCCATTTTTTTTTAGGAAATTGCATTGTATCTAAGCAAAAGCTCAGTATTTGGGCCAAAATGGCCAATAGGTTATATGAGGCCGATGATAGATATAAAATTTATTTTGATTTGAAGAGAATAGAAAGGTAGTTTTATGTTGGTGATAAACTATTTCTATGGGTTAAGCTTTAGAAAATATTGATTAAGTTTGGGAAATCAGTGAAACTTTCACCTAGATATGTGGGACCCTTAAAGGTTTTAGAAGTGATCAATCTTGTAATGTATAGGTTTACATTGTCACTAGTTCTATCTCTTTTGCATAATGTTTTCCATGTACCCTATCTTAAAAAGTATGTTACTAATCCCTCACATGTTTTAGATTGGAATGCTTTGCAATTTTTGGATCCCAAGGTGGTCATAGTAGAACCAATAAAAATTATTGACACTCGTAAACTTAGTTTATGTAATAGAGAAATGTCATAGTGCAAGGTCTAGTGAGAGTAATATTCTAAAGATAGTACCACTTGGGAGGATTATGATGAGTTTTTCAGGTTGTTTCCACATTTTTTTAATTAATATTTTGCTAGATATTATTTTATTTTCTACTCAATAATGTTTAATTTTAGAACTTATGTTTTAATATGTGTCATCAAGATGATGAATATATTTAGGGGGAAGGATGTCACATGTTAATTTTCTCTCTAGACCTAATAACCTATTGATTAGTGGATTCTATGGTTATTGATTAATTATTTATTAGCTAATTATTATTTTTATTAAGTTGGATTTCATATGCTAATGTATGGAAAACTATGTATAGCTTATTTTCATGATTCTTAATTTTTTTAGTTGGTTGTACTTGTATGTTAGGTACATAATGATCATGTTTATTTCATTAAAGTAGTATATTATGGATTTTATATTTTTTTCGGATAACTACCTTTATTTTTGTGAGGTGGATGGAGGATATATCTATCCCTTATATTGTGATAGGAGGGCATCATTATAAAGGGTGGTGTGGATGGAGGCATTGGGGGATGATAGATTGAATACTAGGAACCCGTGCACACCATAATAGTTAGAATATGCTATTATATTCATTTCTTGATTTAATAGCTGATAGTTTCTTTCCATTTTGATCTTATTTGCTATATGCTTATGTCTTTTTGCATTTGAATGTGTTTATCTTGCATCCATACTACCATCTAGTTGTGTTTTCTTAATTAGCTTACTTCACGTGATGATGTTATTATAATGTGTGTTATGGATCTTAAATTATTTTTGTTGTTGCCTTTGAATGTTTGTGAATACT